>PGCI01000335.1:0-98712 GCA_002873125.1 Puccinia coronata f. sp. avenae | reverse complement strand
TTCAAAGAAGCTGATATAAAAGAGAGATCAACAAGTATGTGTTGATAGTTACAGGTAACCTGTTGGAAAACAATAATGGGTAATGAAATGTGTGATTAGACTATGATAAGTGTTACTCTGGGATGGTGGAATGTAAATTTGAGTTATATAAACCTATCACCCATTAAAATTTGGAGACAATGAGGGCAGTTCATAAAAAGATCCCGTTCTGATTGGTACAAAATTTAACCAATTTGAATCACATGTGGATGAATTTCTATCACCACGTTGCATATCAGCATTGAAATAATCCCATCATGGTAGCTCATATCTCTCTGGTGGGAAGTCAAGATCACCAGTGGGGCAATGGGGTTCTTTTTATTTGTGCTCATCATGCAAAATCCATCCTGATTAGGGGGAAATGTTACCTCCGATGCTTGGAATACATGTCTATTGGTTCAAATTTGAAGAAGTTGAAAAATTATACCTGTGGGTTGCTTAGGTGTGTGAAACTACTGATATAAGCATGTAAGGCTGACATGATTTACAGACTACTTTCAAGAAGTGTGAAATGAGAGAACCATTGAGTTTAGAATATCAGCAGTGTTCTGCAGTTGGTTAAAGACAGGTCAGGTGGGTTGTGTGATATTTCAAGGAAGGTGTGGAGGAGATCATCCTGTTGCTCATGTGCTGAGGTCACCCATTAAATTATGATCTGCAAGAATCCCTGCTTGTATTAAATCTATTGGATCAAATGGGTCAATTTGGGGTCATCAAAAGTGCTAAGGATGGGTGTATTAAAGCTTCATTGCCAGAAAGGAAAGGTTGAATTGAACCAGTTACCTATTTCTGTGGGAACTGTGTAGGTGGTGGTGGATACAGATATCTCTGTGGGGATTAATATTTGAGTCAGCAGGTACACAATGGTGGCATCACCAGCACAACGGCTGAACAGTATGACAGCGTTGTTGTGTATACCATGGTGGAGCCCAACCAAATTGAAACTGAGCTGGAGGCTAACTAATTTATACCACCCAGCAATAACATGAAACCGTGTTGCACGGCCGTACGTTGTGGTTGGCATTGGTGGCTTACTGCATTTTACACATTTTCCAGATGTACAAGGAGCCACCTGGTGGAGTGCACAAGCCCTTATGTACCACACACAGGAAAAATTTTGAAACTCCATTGCACGGCCGTACCATAGAGTAACGTCTGCAGATGGTACTAGGGAGAGCTTGCATGTACTATGTGTTATGGAAATAGGATTATCACCGCGGAATACCCACCCATAATTACATACATAAGTACATGGCAGGTTATTAACATTTGACTAAACAGTAAATTACATAATCCCCTTGTTCCAAGTACCATCACCCATGCATGCAAGTGGTGCCAACCTACCCACCCATGAAACTGTGTTGCTTGGGCGTGATCTGTGGATGATGTTTGTCAGAGGTAGGGCCAGGGCAATGTGAATTGAAAGGGAAATGGTACAAACAGAGGCATTTATGACGTTGGTCCATGCATCACTGCATGTATCCCCACTCAGAGCACATGATAAAATGAAAATGCCTTTGATCATGGATCCATGAAAGGGAAGAAGCAGCTGGATCAGCTACCTTGAGTGAGAGGCAACATATGGAGCTCACAATCTGAAAGCATTAAGAATCCCCCTCCCCAGCTCAAACACTCCCCTCACCACCATCCCATCATTGATCCCATCTCCCAGTGATTACCCAATTCCCTCCTTGTCCTCGTATCTCAAGTATCATCATACACAATGCTTGAATTAGCCGGTAATATTCATGTATCTCCATCTGAGCTTGATTTTGTTGTTGGTGATGGGATACACATGACCACAAGTATTGCTAGTCCCAGTATGGTTAACTATTTATCAGAATCTTTTGTTGCCAAATTTCATGTTGTTCTTAAAACAGACAGTCAAGAGTTGCCAGTCATCTTATCTGAAGGGCATATTCAAATATTTATTTCTGGAAAAGTCTCTTCCCCACCTCTCCAATATCACTACCCCTATATTGAGGTTGCCTTTGGCAACTGGTGGGTGCACCGTGGAACACTCACTCCGGAAGTCTCGCACGAGGTGATGCAAGCTGTCTTTGGAGGAAATGTCTATGTGGTCAAGGTCCATCGGAATCCAGCTAATGCATGGCATAGCTATGCCACAGTGATAGATGTGGATGTTGGTAAAGTTTGTGAATTTTTGATTAACTTGTTTTCTGTTTTACTTTAATCCTGGAACTGAATTTGTCAGCATGTTTTGCACCTCTGAAATTCACCGCAGACGGTTCAGATCCAGATTGTTCCCCGAAACCATACAATTTTTGGCCAAATTGAGAGGCTCAGGCGCGGAGACCGGATCAGGATTGCGGGCGTGAGTGCACAAGGAGTTCATCAACAGGATGGTGTCATCAAGGTGACGGTTAGTGTCAAAATTATCTACAGTTCAGTTGGGGAACGTTGAAGTAACATTGAACATGTGGTTCAGGTTGATGGGATACAAGTGATGGAGTGTGCACATGGAAGTCGGTATTTTCTTTGAAACAACCCAAGAAACAGATTTTCCTGAGATTCCAAAAATATAAAGTCAAATTTCCCAAAAAAGATAGAATCAGGGGGCCCTTGGAGGTTTCTTTCTTACCACTGTCTGCCAGAAATTCTTATATATGTATGCCAAACTGAATCATGAAATGGTCAATATTGTGAAGTACCATTCTTTATCTCCCATCATTTTATTGCTGATTTTCAGCATGTTGTTTCATCCATTCCATGAAAGTGAAAACTCTATGTAGACCAAATTAAGCTTTTGTCAGTTCCTGTGCCATTGCAGCTGGGTTTTTTGATCCGTTGATATAGTACGCGTTGATATAGTACTTAATGCCACCAGTTGCTGCAAGTGGACATCATTTGTTTTTATAAAGTAATCAGGAGATTCAGGTCTTATCAGATGTCCTGCATGTTCTGGAAACATGCGGCAAAGCCCTCAGGGATATTTTTCTTTTCAAATTCCAATTAGAGTTGTCTCTTGCAGAGTTCTGCTTGTTGAATTGCGGAAACCACTCATCTCTTGTGGCCACCAATGTATCCTGAATGGATAAAATCCAAGTTTGCATCACTTTTTCTGGAATGAAGCTGGACTCAATCAGAGTGGGTTTCATAAAAAAATAAAAAATGCTGAGAAATTGGTGTAGCAACAGTGAAGACACATGTTCTCTTGCTTGCTTTTCAAAAACAGTCAAAGAGGATGCTGGTTGAGATTTGGGTGGTAAAAAACTTTATTCATCCTTATTTATTCAATAGATTTATGAACATCTGATGGAGGCTTAAGAACGAGGACACTGTTTGGCTAGCAGTGGCCTCAATGTACAGTTGATATTGATGTTGGAGGGAAAAATTGCAGAGGGAACAGATGACTATTTCTCACATGGCCACCTTTTGGTGGGTCCTTCCACTGTGTCAAAGTGGTCAAGACATGGTGAAAAAGTCAAGATGAGATACAAAGAGTATGTATCTCTTGTCCCCTGAATGTGGAAAAATCCACAATTCAATTCACCACAAAAAAAGTCATGTCGCTTGCTGACAAGCGACGTCAAGGAAGTTTTGTGCAGCTTTGTTCATGCTACACACCAAGCACAACTCAAGCTGCAGCCGGTATGCGTTTAACCAGTCATCAAGGGGATCATGTACATGCACATATCCCCCTTGATCAATGGCTGTGCCGGCCATCAAAACATACAGCTCTCGTTGGCCATGCAGGCCATTGAGTCATCCAGCTCACTGGCCGGCACGGCCATCTATGTATGCAGCTTGATAGCTGTTCTATGCTGCTCGATAGCTGTGCCAGCCATTGAGCTCTATAGCTCAATGGCTGAGCATGGCCATTGAGCTCCATAACTCGATGGAAGTGCCGGCTGTTGACCTCCATGGCTCAATGGCCGGGCTCGGTCATGGAAGTGTCAACACCTCCGTGACCGGTTGTGTAGGTGTTGACACCCCAATGACTGGTCATGGTCATGGAGGGGTTGGCACCTCCATGACCGGTCATGGAGGTGTTGACACCTCCATGAGTACTCACCTGCTCACCGAGAGCTCTTGGCGGGCAGGTACAACTTGCTTGCCATGGGCTCCCGGCGAGCTGGTGTCTACAGACCTGCTCGTCAAGAGCCCATGGCGAGCAGGTGTGTACTGTACACACCTGCTCGCCATGGGCTCTTGGCGAGCAGGTTTATACACATCTGCTCGCCATGGGCTCTTGGCGAGCAGGTCTGTACAAACCTGCTTGCCTTGGGCTCCCGGCAAACATGTGAGTTTGCTTGCCGAGAGCCCTTGTCAAGCAGATATGTACACACCTGCTTGCCAAGGGCTCTCGGCAAGCGGGCACAAACCTGCTCGCCGAGGGCGCTTGGCGAGCATGTGCGTACCTGCTGACCGGATGTCTCGGCGAGCAGGTACAGACCATCTCACCGATAGCCCTGGGCAAGCAGGTCTGGATCTGCTCGCCAAGACCTCTGGTGAGCAGGTACAAACCTGCCCGCCAGAGCCTTTAGCAAGCAGGTTTGCACCTGCTCGCCAAGACCTCAGGTGAGCAGGTCTGTACCTGCTCACCAAGACCTCAGGTGAGGGGTTCACAAACCTGCAAAGCACCTGTAAACACACATCTGGAGGTGTAAACACACCTCCAGAGCACCTCTGGAGGTGTAAACACACCTCCAGAGCACCTCTGGAGGTGTAAACACACCTCCAGAGCACCTCTGGAGGTGTAAACACACCTCCAGAGCACCTCTGGAGGTGTAAACACACCTCCAGAGCACCTCTGGAGGTGTAAACACACCTCCAGAGCACCTCTGGAGGTGTAAACACACCTCCAGAGCACCTCTGGAGGTGTAAACACACCTCCAGAGCACCTCTGGAGGTGTAAATTTCTTTTTGACAAGATCAGCTGACGTCTGAGATGGAGTTGCTGCTACGTCACTAGATGCTAATTCAGCTGTGGCTTTGGCCTCACAAAATTCTTTGTTCCTCTGAGTCGCTGTGAGTGGGGGCGAGCTGAGAAAATGGGTTTGGTAAATGATGTAACCCATGAAAACATCAATGATCATGTTTCTGAAATTGTGGAGAACATCAACAGAGTGAGAGCGATGAACAACTTCAGATCCAGAGACTGCTTGGCCTTCCTCCTGCATGGCAAAGGTGGATGTCGAGTTCTTCAGCTTCTCAAGATACTCAAGGACTTGAACACCCTGAGTAGTCACGTCCTGTTTCTCTGATTCTTGAGGTGGCGCGGGTCTGTACAAGTTATTGGCCATAAGCTCGATCAAAGCGGCGACGATTTTGGCCCACCGGGGGATGACTCGAGGTGTGGGGTTTTGAAGACGGTAAAGAGATCGGACTAGCATGGACTGAGGGTGTGGTGGATATGAACTTGTGCGGAGCTAGTTTTTTGTCTTTGTTGGCAAAGGAAAAGAGGAGAGGGAAATTGATGATGTCGGGGCAGACCCATTGTTTGTTGTCTGAGGGCTTCAAATAATCGTCGGCTATAGGGTGATGCGTAAGTTTGTCAGGGAACTATGTAGTTTGATTCAAATGAACAAAAGAATTACACATTGCACTGATGGTCTTGATCCAGGAGGCATACGAACAAGGAGACCTTTGGAAGTGGAAATTGGGATGATGGGGTTCCAAGTTGGTCATTGATTGAACTTGGAACTGAACAAGACTAGAAAGCGCATGCCATAGGTCTTGATAATTCTTCCAGCTTGGTTTGGTCTTGTAGCCTTGTGTGATGTGGAGAAGCTTTATTTCGACATCAGCCGACTTCAGGATTGAGAGCTTGTAGTTGGTGGGTGGAGTGGGGTTTGGGCCTGTGGGGAGTTGTGGCTGTGTGTGAGCTGGTGTGGCAGAAGTCGGGCTTGGGTGAGGATGAGGATTGGTATCTTCTGAAGCACGTGATTCAGCAACATTGGCAGCAGGTGTGTCGTTGGAAGCATGACCAGTGTTTGGATCAGTGGTGTCAGGTGGAAGGGCCCTGGTGGAATTGGAAGTCTCGCAATTGGATGGTGTTGGTGAACCAGCATTTGAGCCAGAAACAGATTTCATTTGTTTTTTGCTAGCAGTATTGGGTTCTGTGTTGTTGCTGGCACCTTCATTGTTGGCTGAAGAGAGGTTCTGATTAGAGTCGGTGAGTGGTTCAGTACCAGAGGGGGGTAAGGAAGGCTGTTGTTGTTGAGACTCAGAGTTCGTGGGTGCAGCTGTTGATGCGGCTGGGTTGGCAGTGTTGGGTACCTCAGGTGAAGCTGTGGTATCAGCAGGATCCTTGTTGCAGAGATCAGCAGCTTTCTCAGCAACAATGGCTTTTTTGACACGTTTCCGGGGGGGTTGCTTCAACAATTTGGTGGTGATGGTGGGAGAAGGAGTGGTTGAATTGAGTGTGTCAATCTTGATGGCCTCATCGTCGGGCACATCACCTGTCTCTTCCCAACCTGCAGAAAGAGAAGGAAAATAAGTATTAGAGTCAAGAAGATAGGTATCCGGTGTCCCAGAGACTCACTCCTCTTGGTTTGTTTAATGCTATCAGCAAGGGTATCAATCTTCTGGATCACACTGCGGGGGAGTTTGAGGCAACAAAGCCCTTGGGTAGCCTGCTTGGCTTGAGTGATAGTTTTGTTGAACTCTTCGGCTGTGATGACCTGTATTTCGGTGTTGAGAACTGATTTGCTTGGCTGGAGTGCTGCTACGGAGTCAAGTTTTCCATAGAACTCTTGAAAGGTGGGGCATGTGAGCTTTACGGCATGGGGATCAGGTTGCCCAGGGAAATTTTGAGCAAACACAGCAGGTGCTAGGGGGTAATGAAGAGAGGAATTAGAATGTCAGGATCAAAACCAAGGGCTGTGAAGATAAGTGCGTACTAGGCGGTGGAGTCTGAGCAACGGTTTCATCAGTGGCCTCATTGGTGTTCAAAAGGGGAATTTGTTCAGTGTTCTCGGTGTCGGAGGTCATTGTCAGATTCTTTTGGGATGGGGTGAAGTAGAGGATCAGGAGCTTGGGTTCCGTATTGCTGGGGTGGATAAAAGTAAATGAAGGTGTGTGCGGGAGGTGGGGGTGGGGGGAAGAGCAGCAGAATCGGAGACCAAAGGGTTGTATTTATGGTCATTGGAATCAGGTGGACTGCGTGGGAACAGCTGTGCACCTGTTGTATTTGCAATTTTTGCACCCACAATCTATTCCAAACAAAGGTGCTTACACAAACAGGTTTGTCAGCAAAAACATGGTTGTTGAGTGTGGTCTACCACACTAATCCCCTTATGGTCTACAAAGGATCATCAGCACCTTTCAAGCTTTTCAGCTGGTGAATTCACACTTTTCATGTGGTGCATTCAAACTTTTGATGTGGTGCTGATGACACCCTCAAAAGCATGAATGTGATTGTGCACAGCTTCATGCAACCTTCCTTCATGTGCTAGCATGAAGATTGAAGCCCAAAAAGCAAGGGAAAAGCCTTGATGTATAGTGCCAATTCGTTGTGCACCAGTGAAACCTTTGTCTGAGTGTTTGGTGGCATGTGCAGGAAAGGGGTTGCAAGTTCCAGGGCAGATGGGAAAAATGTCAACGGAAGTCATGGGCAAGTGATGCACCATGGTTAATGCAGTGCTGCATGACTTCCACCACACTTCAGCATGCATCCCCCATTGTACGGCCGTACCATGGGGTATGCATCTCACCCAAACATGGTCAAATTTGCCACAAACAATGTGCACCACATCAAAGAATACCACATAACCCCTTAATGGGTGCAACTACACCGTACGGCCGTCTCATAGAGTTTCACCAATCAGATTAAAAAAAAAAAATAGCCGTCACCATACAAGCTCCAAAACACTCCGAAAAAACAGAAAACAGTAAAACATTCTGTTTTTTTCATTCTTGTGTCAACGCAAGAAACACAAACAATAGAAATTCAATCAATCAGAAACCAGGGTAAAGAGAAATCATCCATATTTATACAGCGGCCTTGAAGAGAATTGTAACTAGTAGAACTAATCAACATGCATAACCCCCTCCGTGCCGCCTGCACTGGCTCACCCTCCTGGTGTGACTCCTTGACCTGGTGAGTTGAACCAGTTTGGTTGCCGGGTCCGGCGTTGGGACCAGGCCTTGGATGTTGATTCTTGCTCATGTGCTCGCCCAATTTAGCCGCCAACTCCCCCATCCAAAGGGTCTACTTTGACACTATGTCTTTTTGTATTGACCTAAACCATTCCACCACTGCGCGCTGTAGCAGTCACGCGGAAGTCCCCGTGGGACACCGTTGATTCCTTTGGTGATGCGGTATTTTGATTTGGAACGGCCATAGACTTGTTCGTTTACCAATTTTGTCTTGTGGTGAACTGCGTGAGCTTGAACCATCTTGTTGAAGTGATGTAAAACCATTGTAAGCTTGAGCGCGCGCCAATCAGGAATCATTTGGACTGGAAGGATACAATTATTTTCCCCCTCCTTAATATCAGATCCACAGTCTTTGTTCTCAACCACTGCACCAAGTTGATGATTTTGAGGGTAAAGTTTTTTAAACCATCTCGGATTGGCCTTCTCAAAATCTAGTATGAACAAAGGGCAGGATTGATCAGAAACATGCGCCCTACCAGCGGGAGCGAAACCAAGTCAACATGTACCTTTTTTTGCCATTGGGTAAATTGTGCCTTTGCTAATTTCACCTTCTTCTGAGTTTCATATTCTGCCGGATTTTGATTCTTGATCTCTTGGATCTCTCAACATTTTCCTTGAAGCCAGCGTAGAACAATGGCGGGAGCTTGTGCTGCTATGTCATTGGTAATGCGACTTGACAACCGAATCCACTCAACCGATTTCCAAGCCATCACGTCCACAACAGCCAAATTCCAAGCCGAGTCTTCCGCAGGGCCAAGTCTCCAGCCGTATGTGAGTCTTGAAATGCCGGCTTGTGCAAGTTCCCTTTCCACGTCACCTTTGGTCTGGGAGGAGATGGGTTGATTTCCACGAATATCTCCCATCTTGGGTGCAGGAGTGAACACGGGTAACTGAATCTGTTTTCGTATTTCTTCTTCAGCTTGAGAGACAAAGTAGTCTTGTTCCGGCACCAACTTTTCAGACAGTGATTCACGTATAATGGCAAGTTGAGCGGCGATAAAGTGAGAGCGTTTTTCAACCCAATACTGAGACTCCTTTTCAGCATTGGATGGTGGCAAGGGATATTCGTGGGGTTTATTGGGTCCTCCAAGGAAAAACTTGATAAAGTACTGCACGCCACGAGAAAAAGGGTGGTGATGCTTGACTGTAACATTTTGTGATGCGATTCCCCTTATTTGTTGCTCAGCCTTTTCTTTCTCGCGTGCTTCTTGCACATGTGCCCTACCAACAGGTGCTTGATTGACAATGAATGATGGTGATAGACGAGGTTCATCAGGCAATGGGACTGGATCAAGGTGTGCACCGGAAGCATCTGCTGTCAGAGGAAGAAGATGCTTCAGTGGCTACTCCAGTTTACGCATCAATGATGGAATTGAGGTTAAGGAAAAATCCAAACTTACTCGTGTTCTCTCCTGTTTGATTGGTTTGCATGGGTGTTGCACTTGCGTGGTTCTTGAAGATAGGAACAAGCTTTTGGACTACAGCTGCAATGGCTGCCTCATCTTTTGTCATGGCAACAGCTGATTGGCTCTGAATACGGTCTTGGGTGGAGTAAGAGTTACCCTGCTCAGGATGACTGACAGAACTGGTGGATGCCATGGAGGAGGAGATTAGAATCCCGAATTGTTCAATATTTGCTCAATGGAGATGATGAAGCTGAGCTGAAGGAAACAAAAAAAACTGAGTCCACGGCGTAAGTGGGGGGGTGGGCATATCAGAAACAATGGGCAAAGCTAACTACATATGAGGTGAGAGTGAGTACTTTTCTGACACGCAAATCCCAAGAGAGGGATGCAAGGACAAAGGAGAACACTGAATCAAATTCCTTTGAAAAAGAGAACAATCTCCTCCAAACAAATGTAATGTTCGTAACCCCCACCAACTCCCCTCGGCCACCTCAAAATGAGCTTAAATGCCCTCCCAACCCTGCATCAATACAAATTAGCTTCATTCAATTGTAATTCAAACCAGATAAATAAGAATGACATACTGCTGTTCCAAGACCAACTGCAGTGTATGTCTCTGTTGACAAGCCAAAAGTACCACTCTTATGTTTCAGCATGGCCGCATGTCCAATTACATCCTCCTTTGGAATCACCATCACCACCTCACAGTCCACTTGTATCAATCGGCAGTTCAGATTGGGATAGTTTTGATATGGATCTTCAGGCTGGGCAACCTCTTTGAGCGGTTGAACAATGACCCAAGTCTTTTTGGGCGTTTGAGGGGATGAAAAGATTGTTTCAATATGACCAAACCTTTGGTCTCTTCCCAATCGGATTTCAACTTAGCTATTTCCTGTGTGTTGACTTTGGCTGGTGAATCGCTTGCCATTGACTTAAAAGCCCGTTTCAACATGCACAAACAAACTGAGCTGTGGCTGAATATCACCCAGCCTCCTCCAAGAGGCAACATTCCCAGAAATGGCACGTTGCCACTTAGTCATCAGTTGTGGATTCAATTCAAGCTTTTCACCGGCCAGCTTGCCATGTGGCATAGACTTGTTATGTAGTGTATTTCCTGGTGCGGTATTTGAAAGTAGTTGGAAGCTTGAGTTGATGTGCCATTCCTTCAGTATGATTTTTGGGATTTCGTCTGGATCAAAGTTGATTTGTTGATTAGCTGTGATTCTTTCTTTGTCCACGTCCATAAAATAATGTGCACTGACCTGGGTGGTGATTGGTGGGGAGCTTCTGAAGAATTCCATTTACCCGCTCTTGAGCCCATGCAGCCGTTGATTGAGGTGGCCCAAATCGTCTGATGACTGCTGGATGATGTTGCGTCAGGTGAAGGTTTGGGCGGCTGGGCTCTGCAAGCGAATACTTCTGCAAGCACTTGCGGTAGCTCAACAAAAAATCATCCAGCTCGTCAAGATGCTTCAGGTTGATTTTTGGGAGATTGAGGAAGTGTGCTATTTTGGCAATCAGTGTGGTGGATTCAAGTAATGAAGCAACTTGGTTCCTCTCATTGGCGGTTGCTTCAGGGCGGGTCCATAAGGGAATTGGCGCAATGATGCAGTATACCTTGTACAAAATCAACCATTCCGCAGCCTTCAACGATCCATGACTTGCTGATCCCAAGTTCCTTGGCACACATTCAATCCACAAAGGTACAATTGTGTGCAACACTGTTCGCCGTACAACATCCAGCTCCTCAGGGGTGAGCTTAAAGGCATTGGTGTCTTCAATGCCTTCATTGTCAGATTGGTTCTGTTTTGTCTTTGAGCCCTTCACGGTTTTGTCACTAGCCCCAGATCCAAAGCCTCCTGTTTCTGATTCCTGTTCACTCATATCGTAGAGGATCTGCTTTCTTACTTGGAGCCGGTAGGAGTGGGATGAGGAGTGGTCAGAGGAGGAGCCCTGACCATTGGATCTTGAACCTGATGTACTAGGTACTGGCGCAGTCTGTTGTGCACTGGAACCAGATGGAAGATTGGCTTTTTGTCGGCGGGTACATTTGAGCGGTTGGTTGGCAGCTGTTGTGTCCACTTCATCATCCCTCCTTCTTTTCCCCTTTCCCTTCTTGAGGAACCCTTTTGGCCTTGGGCCAAAAGTGTCAGTATAGGGTGTTTCAGTGTAAGACTGGTTGTTCTGCCATTCAAAATCCTTCTCCTGCATTTTAGACAGTTTCTCCCCAACGGAAGCTAGGGATAGAAAGCGCAAACTATGATCCTTCAGGTTGCCAAGAATCAACGAATGCGTCATTTCAATGGAGCAATATTCAATCGGTCGCCAGTATGACAGTTCGTTTAGCACACTTCATCGTGCTCCATGCTCCTTCATCAGTTGTTCCCCTAGCTTTGTGGTTCTTTTTTTATAGCCATTTTTTTGCCTGAGCAAGGCGAGTGGCGTGATCACAAGGGGGAAACTTGGATGGATCAGTCTCTTCAATATCTTTCCTTTTCAACATGCAAAAAGAGCAAAAGAGAGTTGCTTGGTGTCCTCCAAAGCCGGCTGTTTTCCGAAGGGCAGGAAGGTCTGCAATCAATGGGAAGATTGCAATGCGGATCATGCAAACTTTTGAAAAGAAGCGGTTGAAGGGAAGAAGTGGCCGGGGTTACAGAACAGTTTAAGCTCTTCCACAAGATGCCTGAGGATATGGTTGACTTGCTCAAGACTAGGTTCGGTTGGCCCAGGAATGATTCCAAAGAGGAACATGTTTTGAACCTTGTAACGCTGAGTTGGTGGCAAATTTAAGCAGACCAAGGTGATTGCGCCAAGAGATTTATGTTTCCCAAGGTTTGATGCTCCCTCAGCGTTGAACCAGTCGAGATATAGACTAAAGACAAGGTTTCCGGAGTGCTGAGTAAATATTCCAGTGCCATCGTCATCATTTGCAAATTCTTGCCAGACCCTCCCGTGCCACACATCCTCAATTTCCTTATCATCCTCCCACCTTGTCGCAGAAAGGCTTGAATCCAACAAAGACTCAAATTGAGGATTCAATAGTCTATCCTTGAGCCAAGCTTTGAGAGTTGTGAGCCTGGGCCTCTACGGTGGCAGCAGGACACATTCAGGATGGGGGCACAATAGTTGTATTCCAGGGAAAGGAAAGGGGGAAGACAACTATAATAGAAGGAGGAAAGATGATGAATGTAATGATAATGATGATGATGAGCTTTAAGCTTATTTATTCTTCTCTAACCTTTATAGGTGAGGTATCTGACTCAATCCAGAAGGAGAGTAATAAGCGGTGCAGTGCAACTCGCCTCCTCTTTTACCAAGCAGTAAGAGGGCACTCAAAGGAAACTGAGGAAGATAACTATGATGATGCTCTGTAGGCAATGATGATGATGTTCATGTCTTCTTATCTTTGATTGAATGAATAAAGAGAAAGAGAGAGTGGAGAGAAAGGTGAGGTGGAGACCAAGCTCAGAATAAACTGAGAATAAATCAAGAGAATGAGGAAAGACTGCTTACTATTCATGAAGATGACACCTGATGACTACTGGGTAGGGAAAAGGTGGGACCTGGGAGTGTTGAATAGTGAGGAGTGTTGTCCTGATTGCTTGATTGCTTCTGAGTTGATGGTTCTGGGTTGATGATCTGAGTTTTTCATCAGCTCATTGCAGGGAGTGATGAAACCAGAAGTTCAAATTGAATATATTCAATATGTCAAAGAACTTAGAAAATAAAAGGAAGTTGAATGTTAATCCACTTTATTGTGGAATGATACAACACAATTATCTACATGTAATATATCAAAATGATCATAAAATTCTAGAGAATGAGAGTAAGTCACTGTTGAAGCCTTTTGGGCAACAGTGTTGTCTCTAAGGCTAACATTTCCTACCACTGAAGAGGTTCCATCTTCTTAATTCAAAGGAGAGGGGACCTAATTGAGTTCAAGAAGTGTTTTTTCAAATTTCACTCCAGCGCCTCATGCAATTTTTTTTTTCTAAAAATAATGGTTACAGACAAAAGATAAAAACGTCAAAATATATCATGATTAGAAGGTATGATTCATACTTTTAATCTGACTTTAACAGGGCAAAGATGTATGCAGAATGATAAAGATCTTGGATATAATTCAGGAGAAAATTCAGGAATAAGATTCTTGATCAAAAGGCTATGACTATCTGATACTGTTTTTGATTTTATTCATTTTTCTTTTCTTTTAGAGGAATGGAGTTTGTTTTATTGTTGGTCTTACACTCACAATCACACTCATTGTTGAGTTTATTCTTGGTAGAATGAGAGCATGAAAGAAATTCACCTAATATCCTCTTGACTACCTCAAACCTAATGTTGTCATTCACTTTATTATGTTTCACTTGGCTGTGGAGCACTGGTATTTGCTCTTTATAAGTTTTCTCAAGGTTAGAAAACTTAATCTTCAACTGTTCAATGTCATTTGAATTCTCATTGTTGATAATCATCATCATGTCTTGTAACTTTCCAATTGATAACTCATGAATTCTTGGGCAGAGTCAAAACTAACCAGTTGTGGGGAGAATTCAGTCAGATGTCTCATGATTGGATCAAATAAAGAAGGAGTATTTCAGGTGGAACAACACCAACAATAGAATTAATGACTGCATTACTGAGTGTAGTGACACATGATTCTATCAAAGCAGTAAGTTTCTCCTTGGCTCTGGAGAGTTCAGACAATTATTTAGAGACATTAGGTTGATTTTTTTCTTGGAATTAAAGGAGTGGTCTAGGGGGAGAACTGCTCATTGCTGTAAGTTGGATGGCTAGGGGTTTGCATTTGAGTCCTTGGACTGGCGTAGAGTATGACCTTGCCTCCTGCGGTTCATTCTTCCTAGGGTGTGCTTGGCACGCAAGAGAGAATCCCCAATCTCCATCATGTGGGTGGTCACATTGCGGCTCTGTCTCCAATTGCCAATTGCACCTTCCATGCTGCGACGGTATGGAGGTTGAGTTTGTTGGTTGGTAGCAGGGCGGCTGCTGTTGCTCAACGGGTATGGTGGATGGTTTGGTGGAATTTAACTTCAATTGTTCATTTGAGTAGCCACCCTTGGAGTAGCATGTTGGGACCTGGAAGGATGAGCTGGCAGCAAGGGCGGAGTCAAAAAGGTGCTTGGCACCACTGGTTCGCCAGGTATCTGCCTTGCTTGGTTGCTCATGTGATTGAGCTCTAGATTGGAATGGAGGGGGTTTGTTTGTTGTTGATAGGGACGTTGTTGGTATTGGATGGTTGACAGAGCTCCTACCGGGTGGTAATGGTCCAGCTGGCTAGTGGTAAAGACTTGGGCCCTGGAATGATTGGTTGACAGCAATGATGGCAGATGCGTGTTCTGCCTGATAGGGTTGCCTGGGATCAACTCGGGATGGCTTTCTAGGTCATTGATCTCCTTGGTCCATTGAGCGGGAAGCTCTTCCTGTGAATTCTTTGCAATTGCTTTGACTAATGTTGTAGGGATTTGGTTTGCTTTCTAGCGGGCTGTAAGAGAGTATTCCAGCTTCTCCAGTTCTTGCCAACCAGTTGTCTTGCAATCTCATCATCTTGGACTAACCAACTAGCTGTTCCAAACAAAGCTGACTGGAGACCGCTTGCACAAGCGTTGTTCTCATCGAGTTGATGTTTTTGTTCTCCCAAGTTTGCATGAATAAGGTCCATTGGCTGTCTAGTAAGCCAGCAATTGCCATGACTTCTTTGTTCATTCCGTTTGACAATAAATTGGGCAGAGAGTGAGCCATGTTTGACTGATGAGGGATGTCTGGTATGTTGAACATCAGACTGGGGTTGAAGGCTGTTAGCTCGTGCCTCTTGATCAGTGCGGGGGTTGAATTTGATTGAACCAGTTTGAACTCTAGTGCCTTGTAAGTCTTTGCCGAGTTGACAATCAAAGGTTCTCTGTTGCTTGCAAGATGATCCGGATAGCCAACTGTGCTCGGAAAACGGTTTCTGGTATCCTTCAAAGCCCTGATGCTCTTGTAGAGGTTCGATGTGCCGCTGTTCTCTGGCTGTAGTAGCGGTGACTAATCTTTCCTCTCCTGCTTCAGACTGAGCACGTGAAGCCTTGATTTGCAGCTGGTCTCTAGAAGCGACTTGTTGTTTCTCTTCATTTTTTTTGGTGGGAGAGGATTGAGCTGGAAGAAGTTGCTGGTCTCTTCTTCTGACCTGTGCAGAAGACAGGGGCTCAAATTGTGCTCTTTCTGTGGCAGCTGGGCTGAGCTCAAAGAGAATTTTGACATCTCTTTTCCTTTTGTCCACGCGCAAGGATTCGATCCCTTACAACTGGTTTCCCAAGAAGTTTCTGGCATAAAAACCCATGATTAAATGAAATGGGCGGAGTCAATCAAAAGGGTCAAGAGAGGAAGATCAAGGATAAATTAGGAAGGTGGCTAACCCAACCTTTAGAAGCTACCCTTCTACTTAGACTTCTTGATTCTATAGCCACAATGTCTAGGCTTCTTGGAGCCTGCCTGATATGCTCCTTTGGAAGGTGCTGACAACAGGGGGTGCAAAAAACCAGCAGCTTGTGCGTTCCTGGCTAGTAACAAGGCGTAGATCGAAGCAATTAAAGGTCTCTTGGACAAATTCTAGATTCCTTGACCGGAAAGAGGCTGGATTTTTTTCTCAAGGGTTTCCCCTAGAAGTTATGAAAATGAGGATGTTGATTTTCCCGTCTAATAATTTAGCGGCCGCAATGGTTTAAGATTACCAAGAACTAGGAAATCGAGCACGTCCTTTTCGAGTTTGGAAGCGGAGCAAAAAGCCTGAAGGTGATGGTAGTGACTAGCTAAAGTAGCAATAGATAGACGAGCGGGGGGAGGTGGCAGTAAAGCTGGTGAATCGGAGGGATGAAACAACAAGGTGCAGTGGCTATAGGAGTCCGCGCGTTAGGATTGGCACATTGCCTTTGACAGCGTTGATACACAATTGATCTAGAACGTATTCTGCATGATTGTCAGGGGAATACTCAAAGTCGGAAAGGTCAGATAGGGCCGAGAACAAAAGAAGATCTTAGACTGTTGGGCTGGCTGCTTCCTTGACACAGAAAAGTAGTTGTGAGGTTAAAGCGCAAAGGAAAAAGTAAGAAGCAGAAAGCAAATATCAGACTCAGTGATAACTCGTTTAGAAACTTTTTCAAAGTAATAAGAGTGCGTGTAGCAAGAGTAGGGCCTTAAAGTTAAAAAAACTGATGTCTAGTTCTGATTATTGGAAGGAGAATGAACTGATAAGGGAGGTCTCTATATGATAAGTATTTCCCAATGAGGCCCCTAATTGTGAGCCTGGGTCTCTTACACAAGATGGGGGGAACAATAGTTGATTCCAGAGGGATAAGGAAGGGACAACTATTGTAAGGAAGTAGGGAAGAGAGAGGAAAGAAGGTAATGATGATGATGATGATGATGATTATATCTGGCCTTCTTTGGGCTTTCTTTCTCTCCTTGAGAAGGTGGTTTAAGGGCAGCTAAGCTTAACCCCTCTTCTCTTTAGAAACAGAAAAGGTCCAGTCTGAGACTGCCTTACTTTTTTATACCAAAGGAAACTGGTATAGGTTCTTAGTAGGAAACCTATGTGGATTTAAGCAGCAATTCCACAGAAGCAAGATATTTTTGAGATGATTGATTGTTTTATAATGTTTTTGATGGTTTATTCTTTATGGGAATGAAGAAGATGATGAGTAGAAAGGGGATAAGAGAAAGCTCAGGAGAACTTGGAAGGAAAAGATAACTGGGCAAGAACTGCTTACTAGTCAATAGATGACACCAAATGACCACAACAGTACGGCAAGGGGATGTGGTGGGACCTAGGTTGATGAGTAGTGAGGAGTTGAGTTGGCCAGAGTGATCTGTTTTCTTCTAAGTGGGTGGTTTTGAGTGATGATCTGAGTTTTTCATCAGCTCATTGCGGGGAGTGATGAAACCAGAAGTTCAAATTGAATATATTCAATATGTCAAAGAACTTAGAAAATAAAAGGAAGTTGAATGTTAATCCACTTTATTGTGGAATGATACAACACAATTATCTACATGTAATATATCGAAATGATCATAAAATTCTAGAGAATGAGAGTAAGTCACTGTTGAAGCCTTCTGGGCAACAGTGTTGTCTCTAAGGCTGACAAGAGTCATATATGTGAACGTCCGGAGAGGTTTCTGCTTCTGTTCAGAGCTGGAGAGCCACAATTCCTGATCACAGTGAGGATCGACCTTTTCTGCTGCTGTCCATCGATTGAACAGTTGAGCTGAAGAAAGAAAGGGTTTGGTGCACTTGGTGTGTTTTGAATCCATGGGGTACAGTGCAAAGCATTTTTTGCAGCATATCTGATCTGTCATCTCTGGTTCAAGGCCAAGTCAATGAAAAACTGCCTCACAAGTAATTGGAATTTGCTTTGTGATGGGGGTGGGGTCAATCTTGATACCGTACTGCAAACTCCAGATATTGGACAGTAGATTGACATGTTCCCGTGCTGATTCAAGGAACGATTGGGCACTTTTTTTGCTCAACTTATCATAGAAAACCAATTTGGCAAGTTGAAACATCACTTGTTTGGAGAAGTCCTCCTGCAAGCCAAGACAAGGTTCAACAGGCTTCTCGTTGGTATTTGGTACTGTTGCAGAAGACTTGATTATGTTTCCCAATTAGCATACCCAATCAGTTGTTTCAAAAATAATTAGGATTTTCACTTGCCTGACTTGGACCAGCTTCACCATTCCCTGGCTGCGGAGGTGGTCCCTTGTTTCTCTCCTTTGCTAACCTCAGAGCTTCTTTGCTTTGATGCTGCTGATATGCTCTTTTGGATAAGACTCTGCCAGGCATGTTTCCCACCCCTGCTACATTGTGTGTGGCTTGCTTGCAAGAGTAGGATTCACAAAGGCAGATATGAAGTTTTGAGGATGACATGTTGTTTGATTGGAGCTGCAGATGGTTTGAGATGAGTATCAAGATGATTTTGAAACACTGAAGGAAAGCAATTCAGGAACGAGATGGGAGCTGGAAGTGGAAAAGCTTATCAGATAAGGGACATATTTAAGATGCGCTTGTCCACCAAGTTCCACCTTGCAGTTGTTGTTTCCTTTTTTTTTCTCAAGCACAAGTCATGTTGCTAGGTGCAACTGGTCAGGTGATCATCATCACATCATCTGTGTCATGATTTATCTCATATCTCCTGCTCGATCACGTGGCTGTAACTTGCATTTCTATTTATTTCTATTTCTATTGTTTGTACACATGCAGGTCCCATGCATGCATCTTTTCCAATTGTTTCTTATGGTTGCAGAATATAAGCAGGGTGACTTGCATCAAACAAGGAAAGAAAAACAGTGGAACCGTGTATTGGGGATGATCCCTCAATAGGTCAACGTATGACTCAGGATCAGTAGTTTCATCAAGAAAACAACATAAATAGTGTTGCTCCTATCAATCTTTGTTTCCTCTAACCACCCACTCAACCCTCATCAATTTACATATCAGAATTTGACATTTTTGAACATGTCATCAAATGCTGCTACATAATCAACTATTGAATTGACTCCTTTGCAAAAAAAGTGGCTTCAAACCAAGCAGATTATGATTAATGAATGGTTGGAGAAAGATGATGCAATGTTTTCAGACAACACCGCCAAAGGGGTTGTATCGGTTACAACCCCCCGCGGCTAGATCAGTGGCGGCAACCGATGTAACATCGGTCTACCAGACCGATGTTACATCGGCGGCTCCCACCGATACATTATGCCTTTGTTCTAATGTATTGGTGGGCCCGGCCAACATAAAATCGGTCTGGGCGACCAATGTAACATCGGTCGCCTCTGGCCGACGTTACCGCGGGGGGTTGTAACCAATACAACCCCTTTTGCAGTGCAATGGCAACATGTATAACAATGCAGCTGGCAAGGCTGTCCGTCATGTTAGCACCTGGGATTATTGGGTTGGCTTGCAAGGCAAGGTGACAAGTGAGGCTCCAGATCTCAACATTCCTCTGGAGGCTGTTCCCAATGTCAAGGCATGCTGGGATGCAATCAGATGCGCCAAAGGCAGAGGTATGATACATCTGGTCAAACTGCTATAGAGTCTATGGCTGAATCTAACTGAATTTGATTTTTTAAAGGACCTGTCATCCAAATCCCCAATGGCCAGTTGATTCGCAAATAAGCCAGGGATGTTATTGATATTAACTTCAACCAGGTAAAATCATTTTTGACTTGGATACATATGTGTTGTGAAAGCTTGCTGACAGTGGTTGTTGATTGTGTCATGTGATTTTTGGCAACCTGTGCATTCATTCTGTGGATGTGCTTCATGAATCCCTATCATCACCAAACAGACCAACAACCAGTGATTAACCTGTGTCTTGCTTGTTTTTTTATCAGAATACATGTATCACACACTTGCTGTCCCCGGTTTTCCCCTCTTCATATTCCCTATAGCTTCTGAGTCATTGGCAGGCATGGCATACTCCATTGCCCGTGATAAACAACCGTATTTTGTTTCAATCACCATTCCCTGTCTGCAGTTTCCAAAAATCCAATTTCTGTGTGGCAATACATGTTCACGTCAACATCAAAAGAGCCTTGGTATCAACAATAAATCACCTCCTGTTAGCCTTAGTTCACCATGGGAAATCTGGGCTCACTGGCTGACCAGTGATTCCATGTCACTATTTTTGCACTGAGGATGGTTTGGAGATAGTTATTAAAGTAACTTGAATGACTTTATTGTAAAAAAGAGTTTCCTCAAACAATCACCATGTCAGATTTTAAAATTATTATCAAATTCACCATGAGATCACAATTTTTGATTATGAAGTTATTATTAAAATCACTATCACAGATCAAAAAGATCCAATGGCCTCAATTTCCTTGCTGATACGCATATGGACTTGTTCCTTGTGAGAAGTGAGGGTTTTATCATTTATGGGATATATTTCATGGGGTATGTGTTATGGCTTAGCAACTGTAAATCATATCTTATGTATTATGTATTGTGAATTATGTATTATGTATGATTTATTATGTATTATGTATTATGTATCATGTATCATGTATTGTGTATTATGTATTATGTATCATGTATTATGTATTAGTTATTATATATTATATGTTATGTATTATGTATTATGCATTATGTGTTGTTTATTATTTATTATGTATTAGAGATTATGTATTAAAGATTATGTATTATGTATTATGTGTTATGTGTTTATATGTATTATGTATTATGTATTATTTGTTATAGATTATATGTTATTATGTGTTATAGATTATGTATTCTGTATTATAGATTACATAATGTAGCTCATAGAGTGTGTATTATACATTAAATGTTTACAAATTACACATTAAATCTTCTAAATTATGGGTTATAGATTATGCCCCATATAATTTTGCTTATGGAGTATGTAAATTATATGGTTGCTGAGAGTTTCCAATGTTGGAATGGCTGTATGAGTAGATGATCATGATGTGTGATAATTATTCATGATTTGGTTTATGCTTGAATCACTGTTTCACAGGTGCCTGGCGGGTGTGTCAGGCACCCTTCAATAGGTGCTGAGTACCTGCCAATGTTTAATAAATGGTCATCTTTGATTCTCACTTTCTTGCGGCTGAAGATGAAATTTATCAACCTATCAGGGATACAGGCTGGTATCTATTGAAATTTCAATGGATGCCAGCCCAATGGGTTGTTATACTACACCTTCATCACAAGAGGTGATGGGAGTAGGGCAGGCCCCAAACCCATTGTTGAATTCTCCTGTTTCTTGTCTACTCCTCCCTAAATTCCTTTCACTTTATTCTTCTAGTCATCTTAAATCAGATAAGATTATATATGCCCAGTAGCCTGTTTTCAGTTGTTTTTTGAGTTCCTTCAGAGTCAAATTTAAACCCTAAGGATAAATAGCTCATACCAACTACTCATGTCTCTCCGGCAGATTCTTTTTTTCCTGATTTATTATTTGATCCTTAAAAGCTGATTGATTAGAATTAACGCCTCTGATCATTTGTGGTTTAACTCTTGTTTTTTCTTGATTAACTAATTCTGCTTGACTAAAAGAGAATGAGACCTTCCTGTCTAGATTGTTTCTTCCAAGAACTCATCTGTTTATTCCTCTTAGTTTTTATTCATTTTGTTTTTTTTATTCATTTCTCCCAAAACCACATTTTAACCACGTGTACCTAGCTTATTTAAACCAGCCTAGTTACATGTGAATAAAAACATTTTTTCTTCATTCTTTTTTTTCTTACAAACCTTTCCCAACAGGGGTCTTTCATCCCTCTTGGCCCTCTTCTCATTTCTCTTTTCATCACTGCCTCCTGAGCCATTTCGCCACAAACTCAACACCCATACCTAAGGCTTTTGGCACTTTCTGTCTCCTGCCTGCATTTCTGGAGCCTCTTTACAACATGTATCAGAAGACTTAGGTCAGACTAGTGGTAGATCAGGTCTGTACCATGATGACTAGTGGAAGAGCAGTTTTGTACCATGACTGTAACATTGGTTATATTCACGTAGTTGTCCTGTCTTTCCATGGTGAATATACCTGTACCTTGGGTCACAAAAAATCAGGAAGCCAGACTGATACACTCTGTGTTAGGGTAATTACTAAACAATGGTTTTGTTGGGGCATGAATATTCCTTTATCAGAAGGCAAGCCTGGAAACTTAAGTATACCCAATCATAGCCTGGGCTCCACTTTTCCTTGGTGCTTCTGTTTCCACACAAAGGCTTCACAGAGAGGCTGCAGCCATTGAATCAACTTTAATCAATGGCTGTGTTTTCCCCTGTAACCTGCCAGTTTGCTTTTAGAGAGTGGTTGGCTGTAAGAGGAATTTATAGCATCTCCAGGGACAACGCCAGAAAGGAAAGATAGTCTTGGGTACCTCCAGTGTAGGCCAGGTCCCCAAGCCCATAGCCAATGCCCTTGGATATCCATAAATTATCTTCCAGTACCCGGTGGGCATGTTTATGGGGGCCCAGGGGCAATGTACCAAACCATTGGGCTGGTGTCCTTTGAAGTTTCAACAGACACCATCCCATGGCAAGCAGGCTATCCTGCCCCACCAGGCTGGTTTACACCAGCTTGGCAAGCAGATTAGCCTGCCCACCAAACTGGTGTACATACACTAGCTTGGCAAGTGGACACAGTTCCCTGGTTCCTGGGGGCAGGAGTGGCTACAGGCAACACTGCAACCATTACAATAGATGTAATTGTAGCGCCGTGTAACATACCTTAAAAAAGAGGTGCTACAGGGTGCTACATTGTAGCGGTATTGTATTGGGTTGGCAATAAAATACCACATTTTTTGGTTTACATATTGCCGGGCCAAATACAATACACAGAAAAAAAATTCTGTGTATTGGCCCACCAATACCACTCCAATCCTTGATGTATTGGAGAGGTATTGGTGGGATTGGCCTTCCAATACAATACAAAGTTGTCCAAAACTGTGTATTGGGAAGGCCAATACAATACACATGTATTTTATTGGACAGCCAATACAATACACTGGTTCCAAGAAACCAGGAATTGGACAGCCACTACAATACACGGTATTGGCCGTTACAATCTGTGTATTTTGATGTTTGCACCATTGCTACAGGTGTTCTGTAACCATCTTTGGGATGGTCTTTGTTGACACATCAAAGGAGACCATCCCAGTGACTTGTCAAGTTCACCCTTATCCACTATGGTTACTGGGGGACTGTCTCTACATGGCCGCACAAGTTTTTGAGCTTTGACATTGCCCATTGGACAATAAATTCACTCAGGGGTTGCATGACTTCCTGGGCAGCCCCTATGATGGCAATAACCTGAATGTCACCATCACAATACTACTGTAGCCCAGCAGAAGCCTTGGATCTGGTCCGGGATACCATAGTAGGTTAGAAAAACCATTTTTTCTCTTTTTCTTCTTCTTTTTTTTTGAAAGAAATGACTTAGGAATAAAAATTGTTGGGTGAGAGTAGCTTGGAATTGACAAGTACTAATAGCTAATGATGCTTTGAACAGTAAATCTTCTACGGACAAGAATTATGTCTTTGTGCTTGCTGGTCTCAGCAATGCCATCCAGCACAAGCTCCATGAATTTTGGCTCCCTTTTTGGTAAGAACTTATATGGCTCCAGACCCTGCTTCTCCAACTAACTGCTAGACATTCCAGGTTTAGGACCCCTGGTTAGACGCCCATGCAATGCAGGTGCGCATGCTTCACAGGATGCCATGATGAGAAACATGAGTACGTCACCTGTGATGTGCTTGGTTGGCCCATTTACTTTTGCAGAAGGGTGACTTCACCTGGGCACGCAACGCAGCCTGTGGTGTACATACCCACCAGGCTAGTGTCTGTAGACGCATCTACAAACACTAGCTTGGCAAGCAGTAAGCCTGCTTGCCAAGCTGGTGTACACCAGCTTGGAAAACAGGATCACCTGGTTGCCAAGCTGGTGTAAACCAGCATGGCCGGCAGGATCACCTGCTTGCCAAGCTGGTGTACACCAGCATGGCCGGCAGGTGAGCCTGCTCGCCAAGCTGGTGTACACCAGCAAGGCCAAAAGGTGAGCCTGCTCGCCAAGCTGGTGTACACCAGCTCGGCGAGCAGGCTCACCTGTTGGCCTTGCTGGTGTACACCAGCTTGGCAAGCAGGTGAGCCTGTTTGCCAAGCTGGTGTACACCAGCTCGGCAAGCAGGCTCACCTTTTGGCCTTGCTGGTGTACACCAGCTTGGCAAGCAGGCTCACCTGACGGCCATGCTGGTGTAAGCCAGCATGGCGAGTAGGTGTACACCAGCATGGCGAGCAGGTGAGCCTGTTTGCAGAGCTGGTGTACACCAGCATGGCAGGCAGACTCACCTGATTGCTAAGCTAGTGTCTGTAGACGCGTCTACGGACACTAGCCTTGTGGGTAGAGTTCCCAGCATCTGCTGGCGCGCACCTGCCAGCATTTCCGCGGACTTGCTTGCCAAGCAGGCTATACATCCTGCTCAGCAAGCTGGCTGCAACGTGCTCAGCAAGAAGGCTGCAACCTGCTCTACATGCAGGCTGCAACCTGCTTGCCAAGCACTAGCAGGCTGCAACCTGCTTGCCAAGCAAGCTGAAACCTGCTCGCCGACCAGGCTGCAAGCTGCTGGCGGCGGCCAAGTCCGATTCCCGGAGAATCGGACTGGAGCAAGCCACAGCAAGAGCTGGCTCAAGTCCGATTCCACGGGAATTGGACTGGGCGGCCGCCAGCAGCGTCAGAGGCTGCTGAGCAGCAGCAGCCCCCAGAAGCAGCAGAGGCCGCTTGCGGCGGCGCTTGGCCCCCGCCAGCGGCCACTGCTCAGCAGGGTCCGCTGCCATCTTGCTGCTTCTGTGGCTGGCTCCAGTCCGATCCCCGGGGGATCGGACAGGAGCCAGGGACAGGAGGAGCAACATGGTTCCTTCTGTGGCTGGCCAAACACTGCCAGAAAATCTGGCTCGGATGGCTGCATCCAAGTTTATATTGGATGCGGCCATCCAATTCAAACTCGGGCGCGCGCCACCGAGTGAATCGCTGACCGATTCAAACTCGGTGGCCAAACACCCGGGCCGCTGAGTTTGAATCAGTGAGCGATTCACTCGGTGGCGCGCGGCCGAGTTTGAATCGGATGGCCGCATCCAATATAAACTTGGATGCGGCCATCCAATCCAACTTTTCTGGCAGTGAAAGCAGGCTCCTGTCCAATCCCCGGGGAATCGGACTGGAGCCAGCCAAAGCAGGAACCACATTGCTCCTGTCCGATTCCCCGGGGATTGGACTGGGCTGCCCCCAGCGGCCACTGCATAGGACTCTGCAACCTGCTCCCCAAGCAGGTAGCATGCTCGCCGAGCAGGTAGCAGTCTGCAACCTGCTCGCCGAGCAGGTAGCAGTCTGCAAACCGCTCGAAGAGCAGGTAGCAGTCTGCAAACCACTCAAAGAGCAGGTAGTAGTTTGCAAACCGCTCAAAGAGCAGGTAGCAGTCTAAAAGCGAGCAGGTAGCATTTTGAAACCTGCTCGCCAAGCAGGTGCATGCTGCGCTTGAAAGCAGTAGCAGCCTGCAAACTGCTTGCCAAGCAGTTAGCAGCCTGCAAACTGCTTAGCAAGCAGGTAGAAGCCTGCTTGGCAAGCAGGTTTCAGCCTGCTTGCCAAGCAGGTTGCAGCCTGCTTGGCAAGCAGGTTGCAGCCTGCTTGTGAGCAGATTGCAGCCTGCTTGCTGAGCACGTTGCAGCCTGCTTGCTGAGCAGGGTGTATAGCCTGCTTGGCAAGCAAGACTGCGCACACGCTGGCAGGTGCCCGCCAGAAGATGCTGGATAGTCTACCCAGAAGGCTAGTGTCCGTAGACGCGTCTACGGACACTAGCCTCTGGTGGGTAGGTGTCTAGCTTAAATAAGCCTCTTGAAGGGAGGGTCCTGGGACCCCGCGCAGCACTCACCGTAGGAGGGGCTTATGAAAGAAAATAATTATGGGACAGACTGACAATCCACACTATCATGCTTATTATCATGCTTTGAAACATCAGGATTGAGATTTTCCATTGTAAATACTAATTTTCTCTGCACACTGCAAGGAGAACTTGATAAACTGCCGCCAGTTAACATGTGGGACACATGAGTTTTACTCAAGTGAGTAGGTGCAGTCCCTCAGTAATCAGGAATGGCTAAGGGGGAACCGTACCTGCCAATGGGATGGTATCCATTCACTAGCCTGATGGCTTTTAAATTTCCCCCTTGGCCACTATGGTTGCTGGGGGACTATCTCTACCCACCAGGCTAATGTCTGTAGACGCAACTACAGACACTATCCTGTTGCTGACAGATTTTACCCACCCACCGGGCTAGTATCTGTTGATTCATCAACAGATACTAGCCTGGTGGGTAGGTACAGTCCCTCAGCAGCCAGGAGTAACTAAGGGGAACTGCAACTGCCATTGGTCTGGTCAAAGGACTGTCCATTGATGCATTAATGAGACTAGCCCAGTGGGTAGCACCACGTTTTTTTCAATCAGGTGGGCTTTTACCCATTGCTTGAGCTGGTATCCATTGAAATATCAAAGGATGCCAGCCTTATGGTTTGGTACAGTCCTGTAGCCACCTTGTGGCTACAGGGAAACTGTACCGGGCTCCCAGGCCAATTTCCCCAATTGCTCCTCCTCTTGCCTCTCTTTCACCACTGAATCATAAGGCACCAACTGACATCCAAGGGAGATTGAAAGCCTTGCAACCTTCTATCTGCTCAGCAAGCAGGTTGCAGCCTGCTTCCTATGATACACCTGTGGGTACCTGCTTTGTGCCACCTTCACAGGTGCAGGTGCAGGTGCAGGTGTAGAGAATATGAAGTTTTTTTGGCAGGTGTACCAAGTGGAATCTTAAGTAGAAATCACCATTGGGCTGGTGTCCTTTGATTTGTCAATGGAGCCCAGCCCAATGGTGGGTACAGTCCCACTGTAGCCCTGGTCAATGGTGACTGTCTTGAACAGATACTAGCCCAGTGGGTAGATGCAGAATCAGTCCCCCAGCAACCAGGCTAGTGTCTGTAGACACATATACAGACACTAGCCTGGTGGGTAGGTACAGTCCCCCAGCACCCAGGAGTGGCTGTGCATTGTATAAAAAGGAGTTGCTGAACATATGACCTCCCAATATTGAAGTAACAACCCCTCAATACTGGGGGGTTGTCCATGCAAGCACCCCCCAGGATTGAGGGGTCTTTTTTGAAATCTTGGGTTGTTGTAGGTTCAGGACCCTATAAAGGATGCATTTTTCTCCTTACTAAGCTGTATTTGTCTTTAATCCTGATTGATACACCCCTCTTATCAATCTATAAGAGATATCTTGTAAGAATTCAGTTTTGTTGATCAGTTTTTTTTGTAAATAAATTGAATTATTAAAATTGAAATAACTCCATAGTTGGTGTAATCAGACATGTGCCTAACAAGGGGCCCATTATTACCAGGTATGTTTTTCTCACTCAGCCAACTCTTTTGCTAATCAAAGCTTGAAAAAATGATGTGTGTAGCATGCGTGCAGTGCATGTATCTCTTGCGCCGCTGAAAAAATTCCCGCAGATCCTTATTGCAGTGAACCCCCCTATTGACTTAGGGTGTTAGAAATTGCCTAACATAAAAAGTAATATGTAGATGTAAAATCAAATTTGGCAGGGAGCTGCCATTAAATGAGATTTATGTAATTTGACAGCTCCCTGCCAAATTTTCACTTTAACTTTGTATATTTTTATTTTATGCAATTTTGAACACCTTAAGTGTTAAGTATTACAGCCATAACAGGAAAGGATGTGATTTGGAGAGGGCTGATTTTACTTTATTCAGAAAGCTCAACTTCAGCCACAGCTCCTGTATTTGCTTGCAATTACATGAAATCCAGCTGGACAGGAAGGCTATCTTGGCCATTTTTCACATTCAGGTCTTGAGCACCAAATGATTCCTGGTGTAAAAATAAACAATGAATGACTCAACAGGCATGGGAGCACCAACCCCAGCACCTTCCTGGGTAGTGGGTTGGTGCTCATATGACCACTAAATGCAGGTTCCGGTTGAGCCCGTATGTCCAAGCTGTACAAATGGGTAGCTGAAGTTGAGCTCCAATTTTGGAGCTCAAAAAAGCAACCCACATCTGCATCCTTTCTTGGTATGGCTGTATGTATTTTTATTTCTTTTTTCTTATGTATAATGTATTATGTATTATGTATTATGTATAATGTATTATGTATTATGTGTTATGTATTATGCATTATGTATTATGTATTATGCATTATGCATTATGTATTATGTATTATGTATTATGTATGATGTATTATGTATTATGTGTTATGTATTATGTATTATGTATTATGTATTATGTATTATGTATTATGTATTATGTATTATGTATTATGTATTATGTATTATGTATTATGTATTATGTATTATGTATTATGTATTATGTATTATGTATTATGTATTATGTATTATGTATTATGTATTATGTATTATGTATTATGGGTTATGTATTATGTATTATGTATTATTTATGATGTATGATGTATGATGTATGATGTGATGTATGATGTATTATTCTTTATGCATTATGCATTATGCATTATCCATTATGTGTTATGTATTATGGCTATAATGCCTGATTTATGAAACATGATTTATGGGTCTTGTATATATTATGGTCTGGAGAATAGTGAGAATTGATTATGTACTAGGGCAATGTTCCAATAAATCCATGTAGAATTGAAGTGACTTCCTGAAAACCTCCTGAGTGAATTTCCAGTGACTTTTATAATATGTTTTGAGTAAATCCATTTTTGACTTCAGTGAAACTCAAAATAAATTCATTTTCTCACTTTGTGAAATGAATTTGAATCTCATTTCCCATGACATAGTAGGTACACAATCATTTTAGGTGAATTACTAGTGACTTAGAATCACTCAACAGCCAGTGAGCCCAGATTTCCCATGGTGGTTATTGTGTTTCAATTTCCAAGTGTTTGTTGTATTGTGATGTGGAGTAAAATTGCTTGGTTGGCAATGTGACTGATGCATACCCCAATGTACGGCCGTGCAATGGAGTTTCATTGAACCCCCGGCAGTACCAAGAAGTTTCATAGTGTCACAAAGCTGTCATCCAAGGCATGTCACACAATTCAGACTGGGACATACGCCTGCAAGACAAAGCACCTTACATTTATATGTCGCTGAAATGCACCACTATCCACCACCATTATGACTCCCGTTCATAACCACAGTGTGTGTTGACCAAACATAAAGTTTGATGTGATTACCAATCTCCCTTTCAAGAAGTGCGGATCAAGACTATTTGTGTGTTCTGGTTGACCAAACATCACAGTCCCTTTGTTTTTCAAACTGCCATTGTATGCTGTGTTTATCATCATCCCAAATGGGTACTTTTCATAGCATTTAAGCAGCTGTCTCATCAACCATGTTTCGTTGTCCCCCCCACTCCAGTCTGAAAAGATGCCTTCCTCTCGGCATGCTACTCTCACAGATTCCAGCAAGATGCCAACCAGTGGACGCAAACTTCAGCACCTTTTCTCTTTGGTCCTTCCTGGCTTGACTAAACCTCTGTCCCGTAGTATAGCTTCCTTCACTTGGACCTTGCTACACATGAATCTCAAAATCCCCTCTGACGAATGGATGAACTCACCATCCTTGACCACTGTCCATTCTGTGGCCGACCTGCCGGATTCCATCTTACTCCATACAATACACACTATTCCAACAACTGCCCTCACCAAGGTGACTGAGAAAATTCCCCCTGTCTACCAAGTTCTCTTCCTTTCCGATCTTGAAAAATCCCAGTTCCCTGGGTGGACCTTTGCCTGGGATCAATCGTGGGAATTTTGATGGAATCAACTCCTTGCCAAATTCATTATCAAACACTGGCAGAATGCAAACCACGCTGGGGCACTCAAGGCTTTCCACATGGATTTGACCAAGTCTTCCAACAACGTGCTTCAGTTGTGCATCTTGCACCAATGGTTTATTGGACAAAAGGATGGTGTTCAATTGGGCCATTTTTCTCCACAGCGCAAAACTGCAAAGAAGAAATCTGAGAAGCATTTCAAATTCCGCTTACAAGTTGGTAGCCCCCTCTTACCTCTTATATTGCAGATTTGGAATCTCACCCAAAATATTTGATTCCTCCTCAGCTTCAACAACATCGACAAGACACACTGTCCAAGCTCCCAATCACCCAAGATGAGATGGAACTATTTGACATGATCAAGTGCTCTTCAGAAACCAAAGAAGTGTCCAAAAAGGTTCTCACTAGGCTGCCCTTGACTTGGCGGTCAGTGGAATTCAGCACCCTTTCCAGACAATTGGACAAAATCCAAATCCAAAAACTCCTCACCACCAAAGGACACCAACATGTCCAATCATTCACCTTGGAACACATTCGACAGTCATCCACCTCATCTCCCCCACCAACTGACTACGCTTATGTCCCTCAGAGTTTGCCTTTCAACTGCTACTCTGATGGATACCTTGCTTCTTTGTCTGAACCCGCAAAACAACTTCTCAATCCTAGGCCCGTTGTGGACTTCTCAAAGTTGTTGTCTATTACCAAGCATTCCTGTAAGTCATCACCTCATTCACAGTATCTAGTGTGGCACCACCTCATTCATTAACAACCGTGCACATTCATAATTATTGATTCCACCTGATGGCACACTTAGCCTGAAAATCAAGCAAGATGCAGGAACTTCAGAATATCAGAAAACCAGTTCACATATGTAGCAATGGATATGTAAAAAGTGACATACAATGCCAATTCTCCCTTCTGCCTCTGAATCTCAAGTATATTCATCTCCAGTGATTTATCCACATAGTATTGGTAAACATAAACCTCTGTTTCTTGTCCAAGGCGGTAAAGACAATCCACTGCTTGAGCCTCTGCTCCCGGATTCCAACTTGGCTCCTACCACACAAAATATATTATTATCCATGCTCTCGCTATTCATATGAAGTTCAACATTGTATACATACCATCAAGTAAACATTCTGAGCACACCTCAAATCTATACTGAACCCAGCGGCTTGTATTGACCCTAGCAGAATGTTTTAGTTAGGATCAGATCGGAACCAAGTGAGACTTCTGTCACGTTCTGAGGCCAACATTTCCCCCTTGAGCCATGTTGAGCACAAACTTGTCGCTTCAAGGGCTTTCTCAATGCTACCCAATCACACAAATACTCTTAGGTTTTTGATTCTGCTATATGATGAAATACATGGAAATATCTACTCACATTTTGAGGAATGTCACAAACAATGAGAATATGACTGCCTTGCGCTTTTGAATTTGTCATTCATCATCACCAGCTAAGAATTTCACCAGATGTTCCATCAGATGGACTATCTTTGCTGAGTCCTGCCATTGCCAATTCCAGTTGATGAATTCCCCACTTTCAATCAGTTCCTTGCGTGCCAATATTGGATGGTCACAATATACCCTTATCCTTGTGAGCTGGGTGAAGAATTCACTCGAACTCCACCCTTGCCCCCGTGTTTGAAGTCGTCCAAATGATTGAATGAATTCATTATGGAATTGCCTATAGTGTTCCTCCCAAGGTTCCCCCAATGTCACAACTACCATCCTTTCGTACTTCTTTGGAAGAGTTAAAAGGACCTCCTTTGTCCTCCTCAGACATACCAACTCCATCAGTCTGTTCAACGTTTGGACTGCTCTTGGGTCACCCATGTTGATCCCTGGGATAAGGTGTTGTTGCCAGATCCATTCTTGGTCCCACGGCCAGATCTTGAGGAGGCCAATTAAGCTTTGGACATTGGTGACTCGGTTTTTAAATGGAGTACCACTGAGGCACAACACAAACTTGGTTCGGAGATTTTGGATATTGGTTGTTTGGTTAGCTTCAGGATTCCTGATCACACTAAGAGATGAACTTTGTCAGACTTGGGAATGTGTTTATATCTTAAAGTTTGTCTTCACTCACTGAGCTTCATCAAGTACAATCCTGTACCACTCAATCTTCAACAACTTGACGGTGACCTGATTGGTGTGAAGTGGGTTTTCACTTGTCCCAATGATGTTGTACAATGTCAGAACCACCATTGATGACTTGAGTTCTTCCTTTGGTATATGTTTACAACCTCTTCCATAGAATATCAAGTAGGGTATTGAGTCTTCAACAAAGTGAGTCTTAATTTTGGTTTCACAGTTAGTCAAGGTTGATTTAGGACAGATAACTAGCGTGGCACCACTTCTGGAAGTATTCTCAAAAGTAGAAGGAGAATTCCCAAATTCGTGAGCCTGGGCTGAGGTTTTCAGAATCAATGCTAAGGTTGTCAATGTTTTACCTAAGCCCATGTTGTCTGCTAGAATTGAGCCAAGAGCAGGACTGTTGTGCGGATCAACAAGTTTGGTACCGTTTTGATTGGATCTTTCCCTTATCCAGTTGTTGTTGCGATGGAGCCAAAAGTTGTTGAAGGTGTTCAAATTGACAGTCTCATTCTGATAAAGAAACTGGAGTGCTTTTAGTTGATACTTTCTGAGGTTTGCTAGGCAATGGCGGCGTAATAAGATATTGGAGTTCTGGTGTTTGGCAGTAATTGTTCAGTTACGTGCAGTGGTGTGGGGAATGTTGAAGAAGAGATTGGAGTCATAATTCCAGATGGGGGTGAGATCAACACTTGCACCTTCAAAGGCCCGGAAGATTTGTCGTTCAATGTTGGAAGAACTAAGGATACAAACACGGAGTTGGGGGATTGGGCAGCCAGTGGTCACAACAAATACTTGGAATCTTAGAACATTTTGATCTGATATTTTAGTGGCTTCTTTGGTGATATTCAACAAGCAGCTACCAATAGGACCTAGCAGTGGACCAAGGAAATAGCTTTTGGCCTCACTCAAATTGCCAAACTTGATATTTGCTGAACACCAAACATGCACTCAACGGGTATCTTGTTGGAGGAAAACAGGTTGCGGGAGTTCAGGAAAGGAGACTGGGGTTGGGGGATATATTTTTATAATAAATTGTCTGAGGCAAAACATTTTTGAAGTAATTGGGGATCAAATGACAAGGAGAAGAGAGTGAGATGGGAAATGGAGAAGAATATGACACCAGGCACCTTCATTTATGACAGTTGTCAAACACATGTCTGTTGGGGCACAATATAAAAAGTATATGCCCTTGACTGTATATGTCTGATTATTCATCTTGGCAATTATTTGGTTATTCAATTGTGTAACATGGCTTGGCCATATCACTCCGATGATTGTTGATTTATTTTTGAAGCAAGGTTTGGCTGATGTGTTCCTCATTCTTTGGGTATGAAATATCAAAATTTTTCCCAGATACCACCTGGAACTATTTGTGAGGTGATTTACGCAGGCTAGGGTTCTCCTGATCATCATAGTTTTGTTGATATCATCCAAGGGCCTTGATAAGAAAAACTTTGTATTGCCAATCACAAAACTGCATTTGGTAAACCGTCAGGGCCGGCATGCAAAATTCATTGACCCTGTGCATTTCAGGGGCTGTCTTGCAATCATGGAATATTCAACTTTTGTTGAATTGATCTTCTTATAAATGTAAACAGTGTTTTGTTCCCTGAAATTATGCATCTTTCAACGCAGGGGTTGAACAACATGATATCCAAACAATCACAATCACATGAGTATAAGTTTGGGGTTGTATGATGCATTTGTTCTGCTTCAGTTCCACATAACATCAATTATGTGTCAAGCAACACATGCTGTGAGCTTCCTGGTGACTTGGAACTGCATTCAAGTAAATCATGCAGGATGCTTGTGATTACATTCTAACACAGTTCAAACCCAAGGAGGGGTATGAGTTTAGCAATGGCACCCGTCAACGGGTGCCGCAAAATCTCCCCTGGTGTATGACTTATACAATATAACAAAAATACTTATAAATGATTAAAACAACCACAAAGACCTGTCACATATGTACAAGACCTTTCACATATGTAACAGGCCCCAAAGACAAAAATACCAATGATATCATAGAATCTACTAGCTCTGAGAAAGTGCCATACAAATAAGAGCATCAATAAAGATCCATCACATCCCATGGATCTTCTACAGATCTAGTCCAGGAAAGATCTACCAAATGATCCACTCAATAGATTTATTGATCCAAGATCTGCTCCCTGCAATATTCAAGCTTTCTGATTTTTCCCCAAGGGTCTTTTAAGAATATTTAAAGACCCCTGTGTCCCCACTTTATAGGATTCCCCAGCTTTTTATACCTACTGGAAATTACCACTCAGCATTGTCCCTCTGCTTATAGCACTGTGCCCAATCTTGTGGCCCTTCAATATCTCATTTAGCCCTCTTCCAGCATCAACAGAAACATCCCCAGCTTTACCAGCCATCTCTGTTAACTCTGTCACCCTCCTGGAGGATTTCTGTAACAAGAAATATTAAGTACAATTCTTGTTACTTTTCCTCCCCCATTCTTATATCCTGGGCACCATAAACAACAACCCTGTTCTACAGGCCCCAGCAGATCAGGTTATCCCCCAAAACCAACTTATTTATAGGTCCTGATATTTAGAGGGCACCATAAAAACACCTGCTTGCAGGCCCCTCTGGAATATTTAATATTCCACCTTTTCTTTATTTTTTCTATATTTCTCTGTCCCTAAAGGACTTAAAAACATATAAATCTCCCAAAAAACATTATTTTTATATTTTCCAAACTTTATCTATTCACTTTGCAGGCCTTGTAGCTAGAAGGTTTAGTCCTTGGCATCACGTACTCTGACATCCATGGCCAGTCATTGAGGTGTACACACCTCCATGACTGCTCATTGAGTTTTTAACACCCCAATGAATGGTCATGAAGGTTCAACATCTTGATTACTGGTCATCAAGGTTTCAACATTCCAATGAACGGTCACAGAGGTGTTGACACCTCCATGACTGGTCATCAAGGTTTCAACACCGTGATGACCATGAATGGTCATAGAGGTTTCAACCCCTTGATGACCAGTCAACAAGGTGTTGACACCTTCATGAACGGTCATTGAGGTGTTGACACCTCTATGACCGGTCATCAAGGCGTCAACATCTCAATGACCGGTCATCAAGGTGTTGAGACCTTCATGACTGGTCATCAAGGTGTTGACACCTCAACAACTGGTCATGGAGGTGTCAACACCTCAATGACCATGACCAGTCATGGAGGTGTCAACACCTCAATGACCATGACCGGTGTGAGAACTCCTTCTGGGATGGGTTGGCAGTCCTGTGAGGGGGAAATAAATGAGATAATATTTCAAGTATGTATGAACTATTATGACTGTTACGGGTGGTTTGAAAGACCTGCCCCTCTAATATACTACGTAAGAGCTAACACAACAACTTATTTATTTGATGTGGCTAACTAATGATAGAGAAGCTTATATGTAGTAGTCTCTAATCAGGCTTAGATCAACTTTCTTCTTCAACAATATCACCTTGAGTGTGCGTGGATCTTTAATATAATTTAGTGGATGAGATAAGATAAGTGAAATTTGATAGAGTGGAGGTGATATAAAAATATAATCTGAGTTGAATGATAAGAGCTGATGAAATATTTTTGTCTTTTGTAGTTATGTAAAATAGATGATGATGGAGTAAAAGAGTCTTATGAAAAGAGTAAGTAAAATATGTTTTATGATTTTATGTTTGACCAGAGGCCAGGACGGCTGCACCGCCACACCCTTTGTGTAACATGGCAATCTCAGTCATCTGTCCTTTCCCCAGAACTACACTTCTTCTCCCTCTCACATACTGTTCCTTTTTTCTTCCCCTTGCCTTTACGTGTATATAGCATTTGATCAACTTTGCAATTCAATCTGATAACACTGCTCTAGTTCAATGTCCAACGACCTGCCAGCTCGTCATTTGACTATGGCCACCTAATGACAAGCTGTATCCGCAAAAAATTGGCCTTTCAACTTCATCACCCAATCACACCTCAACCTCATTGTTGACTGGAGCAAACACTTGCCAAAGGATCCCCACCTTGCACCTCAATGATATCATCCGGCCTACCACCCGCATCAACTTGTCAACAGACCTACGATGTCTTGCATGGTGACAATATCTCAACTCCCTTGGCCCCCCGCATTCACCTTTCCTCACTCAATATGATGGTTCAACCTGACAATATTCTCTCCCCCCGCCATATAGGTTTGTCTCCTCCACTCGGTGTAAGAGCTGGATATGCTCTTCACTGAACGTTGTCAAAAGGGCATGGAGGGACAAGGCTAAGAGCCTAAGAACAGTTCCAGTACCAACCTGCGGGGATGAATTACGTGAACTAGACTGGAGGAAAGGATCTCTCATTAGTATCTACAAGTGAAGAAGTGGGAAAAGGAAGAACGGCAGGAAGATAGTATTGCTTACCTAGACAGGAGAGAAGGATATCTACCGTCTAGGTAAAGGGAAAGGGTGAGACTAAATAGTAATTGGGCTGAATTATCTGGACGGGCCCTTGTGAGGCCCATGAGGAAGGAGAGGCCTCACACTCGGTTTTTCCTCAAGGTTCAGGCTTGCCGCAGGCGCAGCTTACCTTAGATACCTACATATAGCCGCAACGCAAACACACTTCCCCATGGAAACCTCCTCTCAAACTCAGTAGATATTTCAACTTCACTGTGAGTCTGGGTCTCTTAAGTGACAGCAGGACACAAAGTTTGGGGTGACAAAAAAGTTTATTTCAGAAGAAATGAGGGAACAAAGGGAGGAGGAAGTAAGAAAGTAAGAAAGATGTGTCTTTTAAGACAAGAGTAAGAGCTCAATCTGAAAAGAGAGCAGGAATAGAACCGGGCAGAGCCACAGTCTCTTCAGCCTGAGAAGCAGGAGAAGGTACAGTCAAAGACTGCCTTATTTTTTATGCCAGAGGCAAAGGTTGCTTATAAGGAAACCTGAGTGGATGGGGGGCAGCTCCACTGGACTGAATTGATATAATGAAGGGTTCTTTAAATGTGTAGGGAAGGATGCCTCTGAGTGAAGAAGGAAGAGAAAGAAGTGAAGGAAAAGTGATAAGATCAAAGCTTCAAGAGAACTTTGAATAAAAGAAATTGGTTAAGCTGCTTCCTTGTCAGACAGATGACACCAAATGACCACGACACAACAACGAGGGGAAATGATGGGACCTGGGCTTCTGAGGAGTGAGGAGTGTAATCCAATAGTTCTGTTTCTTCTAAGTTCTGGTTGGTGAGTGATGATAAAAATTTTCATCTGCCCAACTCTGAAAGTGATGAACCATGTTTATCAAAATGAATATGCAATATGAGGTTGAACTTAGAAAATGATTAGATGTTGTGTGGACTTCCTGGTTAATTACTTCACTCTTATATTACTTCACACTTATACACAACAAAGCATGGATATTATTATATGAAAATGATCACATTGAAAAGAAGAATAAGATGATAACACTGCTGAAGCCTTTTGGGCAACTGTGTTGTCTACAAGGCTGAAATTCACCCCAACCACCACAGATTATATATCAAGATCAGTGGTGACCCTCCAGCCTTTTGATATAAACTTCATCACAAACAATTCAGGTTCCGGAAAAAGCCCCCTCAGAACACCTCATGGGTTGCAGCATATCAGCTCACCCCAAAACCGTATATCAACCCAAATACATCCAACGGACTCACCTGACGTTCATCACACATGTCAGACGCGGCCTGATATCGTTGGGCAGCCATTCAATCACCAGGGATTTGACAAGCCTCTCATGGCGTTGTGGAAATATTGCTCAAACTCTCCCCTCTCCTTGCATCACTTCTTCCTCACCAGATATAAGATCACCCTCAGCCTCACCCTCTCCATCCCACCGTCATTCAACTCCCCATTATCTGTGAAGTCCCAAAGACCAGCTTTCATCGGAAACTCATCTTACCCTGTGTTATCTTTTGGTCTCTTTGAAATCCATGAAATAGTCAGTAGTGCCGTTCTGCCCCCTTGTACAACACTCCCTCATTGCACTGACCCCTTGACCCTAGGACACTTCTGAGCTCAGTGCAAGAGCAGAGAGCGGTCACCTCTCCTACAAGTCAACCACATTGTTCTTGCGCAAGAACCGCAACATCACCCTTGAAGTGAAACTCCATGCCCTTTCTTTGCGCATTGACGCCTTGAAAAAGGACCATGTTTACTTTGCTAGCGGCAAACACTACAAACCCTACAATATATCCCGTACGGGATACTGAGTAAGACATTACGGGATATACGGGATATCTTGTAGTGGTCAACTTTTACAAACCACCCTCATATAACATCACCATATCACCATATCATATAACTGTCATATCCCAATCTAATAATATCAAATCACTGTCAGATTAAAAATTACTAACATCATATCACTGCTGTATCACAAGATAACACTATTGTAAGCACTATCAGCATTAACCAGTCAAACATGGCTGGTCAAGAAATGCTCAAACAGCCGTGTTCAACAAGTGATCTTGGACAGGCACTGTCCAACCAAAGCGCATGCTGGTCATTCAAGAGGGTCTGCCCAATCATGTTGAGTTGCCGGAGCGCAGCGGGAGGTTGCAGAGTCCGTGGCGCAAGGTTCTTGGCGGCCCCGCTGCGTCGGCCAGGCGTCCTATGCCTGCCAGCCAAAAAAATACAGTGCGGAACACCAGAATGGCGGGAACCGCCGCAGCAAACAGAAACCTAATTGCAAGGCCTCAAGCTCAGCAAGCTGCCGGGAAATCCCAGGACTCAGCTACATTCCACTTACACATTGGCCTACTTCAATTACCTGCCAGTTCCATCCCGCCGATGTCAGTTGCCTGAAATCTAAGTAATTTTTTTTTCTCACCAGCCCACCCACCCGGGTTGGAGTCCCTCCTGCTCTCCTTGACGGAGAGTTTCTTAGTCTCATTTCTCCTCCTCTCTGTGTTGCTCTCCTGACTCCCAGCCGCCTCTCAGAGGCCAGGACAAAGGAGAGCCGGTGACAAGAGGAGATTCTCTGCCCCAAACCGTACTCGGACGACTTGGGGGCAGGACTCGACTGTTCCTCCCCAGGCCGTCCTATGGAGCAAGGGAGAAATCCGTTAGCCCCGAAAAAGTCTTCACTCATTGGCAAATAGAAATGAAATTATCTAAATGAAATCAATTGAGCAAACTCTGTCTGCACCAACAGGGACTTTTGCAAACAGAAAACATAAGAGAGTTAAATCCTCTCAGAAAGATTCTAAGGAGATATAGCAAGAGAGCAAAAGAACCAAAGCTGAACGGAGTAAAAAAATTGAACAGGCCCATCCAAATGGCTGGCACGTGCTTGGGTCAGACAGTTCCTGTCCAATCACTGGTCAAACACAGATGTTTAAGAACTGCTCAATCAGCTGTTTTTGACCAATCAATGCCAGCAGTGAAGCTTACCTCACTCCAAGCTTGCATGAAATAAGGACTTCAGTAATACTCAAGTTTCCACATTCCAACTGCAGGCATTTGAGCAAGTTTCTATTGCAGTGCCTCACCCAGGGGCTGTCCCAGTGCATTTCCACAAGAAGTGCTTGACCTGATCAACAAGTGCAACATAGTTGGTAAACTCCATGCAAAACATCTGTACTAATGTGGACAACTTTCCAAAGCAATCTGCAGATTGCTATTCTATGCAAAACATTAGTACAAATGTTTGACGTGGAGATTAGGAATTTTTTTGCACTTGTTGATCAGGTCAAGCACTTCTTGTGGAAAGGCACTGGAACAAGCAGGTTCAGTTTTCCTCCTTTTGTGCCCTCTGCTCCCTGATGTCACACAAACATACTGTACTTTGTATTTTCCAAAATCCCTTTCCCATCTGCCGGTTCCTCCCTGCAGACATCCATTTAAACCATTCCCAGCCTTTTCTACACCCCAAACTGTGACACCATGCAACCCTACTACCATCCATTTCTGTTCTCAAATGCAAAAGTACCCAACAGTCACCAACAACCAAAAGGCTTGTTGTCACAAGTGGTTTCCGCGGTTGGTGCTCTAGAGTCTCACTTTTATAATCCGTCTCACTTTTATTATCCTGCCATTGTGGCAAAACCTCTATTCTCATTCCTTTTGCCTGTCAAGATTGGGCTTCACACATCAAAATTTCACAAATTATCTATTTTTCCCATGTTTTCCCTGGAAGAAAAACCCTTGCACTTGGTGAATCAAAAACATAGATATAGCCAATTGATGCCTCTGAGTCTAGTGATGATTTGAGTATAGTGGTGTGGTAGTATCATGCCTTGTGCCTGTCATGATTGGGCTTCATGCATCAAAATTTTACAAATTACCTATTTTCCCATGTTTTCTCAGGAAAAAAGACCCTTTTACATGGTAAATCAGAAACATAGATATGACCAATTGATGCCTGTGAGCCAAGGATTGATTTTCATATAGTGGTTTGATGGTATCACACACTTTTCCTGTCAAAATTAGGCTTCACACATCAAAATTGCACAAATTACCTATTTTTCCTGTGTTTTCTCAGCACAAAAGACCCTTGAACATGGTGAATCAAAAACATAGATATGGAAAATTGATGCACCTGAGCCAAGGTTTTATTTGCATATAGTGGTGTGGTATTATCACATGTTTTGCCTGTGAAGATTTGGCTTCATGCAGCAAAATTTCACAAATTACCTATTTTTCTTGTGTTTTCTCAGAAAAAAAGACCCTTGCACATGGTGAATCAAAAACCTAGATATGGCCAATTGATTCCTGTGAGCCAAGGTTGGATTTTAATATGGTGGTGTGGTAGTATCATGCCTTTGCCTGTCAAAATCGGGCCTCACGCATCAAAATTTCACAAATTACCTATTTTTCCCGTGCTTTCCCAGGAAAAAGACCCTTTCACATGGTGAATCAACAACATAGGTATGGAAAATTGATGAATCAAAGTAAAGTTTTGATTTGCATAAAGTGGTGTGGTATTATCATGCCGTTTGCCTGTCAAGATTTGGCTTCACGCGTCAAAATTTCACAAATGATCTACTCCCACGTTTTCTCAGGAAAAAAGACACTTGCACACGGTGAATCAAAAACATAGATATAGCCAATTGATGCTGCTGAATCAATTGATGATTTTCAGATAGTGGTGTGGTAGTATCATGCCGTTTGCCTGTCAAGATTGGGCTCAGGCATCAAAAGTTCACAAATTCCCTATTTATCCCGTGTTTTCTCAGGAAAATATTCCCTTGCACATGGTTTATCAAAAACATGGACATATCTAATTGATGCCTCCTGTGAGCCAAGGTTTGATTTTCACATAGTTGTGTGGTAGTATCATGTGTTTTGCCTGTCAAGGTTTGGCTTTGCACATGGAAATTTCTCAAATTACCCGTTTTTTCTGCTTTTTCTCAGGAACAGAGACCCTTTCACATTGTGAATGAAAAATGAAGAAATGGCCAATTGATGTATCAGAGTCAAGGGTTGATTTGCATATAGTGGTGTGGTAGTATCATGTCTTTGCCTGTTGAGATTTTGCTTCACGCATCAAAATTTCACAAATTACCCATTTTTCCTGTGTTTTCTCACAAAAAACAACCCTTGCACATGGTGAATCAATGGATTTTTCATGAAAAAGCCCAATCTTGACAGGCAAAAGGCCTGATACTGCCACACCACTACATGAAAAGGAAATCTTGGCTCACAGGCATCAATCGGCCATATCAATGTTTTTGATTGACCATGTGAAAGGGTCTGTGTTCCTGAGAAAATGCAGAAAAAATGGGTAATTTGTGAACTTTTGATGCGTGAAGCCAAGTCTTGACAGGCAAAAGGCACAATTTTACAACACCACTGTATTTCAATGAAAACCTTACTCAGAGGCCTCAATTGGCTATATCTGTGTTTTGATTCACCATGTGCAAGGGTCATTTTTCCTGAGAAAACACAGGATGAAGAGGGAATTTGTGAAATTTTGATGCGTGAAGCCCAATCTTGACAGCGATAAGGCATGATACTATCACACCACTACATTCAAATCAAACCTTGGCTTGCAGGCATGAATTGGCAATATTGTTGTTTCTGATTCACCATGTGCAAGGGTCTTTTTTCCTGAGAAAACACAGGAAAAGGAGGTAATTTGTGAAATTTTGATGCATGAAGCCAAATCTTGACAGGCAAAAAACGCAATCATATCACACCACTATATGAAAATTAAACCTTGGCTCACAGGCATCAATTGTCTACATCTTTTTTTTCACCGTGTGAAAGAGTCTTTTTTCCTGAGAAAAGGCAGAAAAAAAAGGTGATTTTTGACATATTCATGCGTGAAGCCAAATCTTGACTGGCAAAACACGCAATAATACCACACAACTATATGAAAATCAAACCTTGGCTCACAGGCATCAATTTCTTTGATTGACCATGTGCACGGGTCTTTTTTGTGAGAAAACACGGGAAGAATTGGTAATTTCTGAAATTCTGATGCGTGAAGCAAAGTCTTTACAGGCAAAAGGCGTGATAATACCACACCACTATATTCAAATCAACCCTTGACTCTGACACATCAATTGGCCATATCTAAATTTTTTATTCACCATGTGAAAGGGTTTTTGTTCCTGAGAAAAAGCAAAAAAAATGGGTAATTTGGGAAATTTTCATGTGCAAAGCCAAATCTTGACAGGCAAAACACATGATACTACCACACAACTATGTGAAAATCAAACTTTGGCTCACAGAAGGCATCAATTGGCTATATATGTGTTTTTGATTCACCATGTGCAAAGGTTTTTTTTCCTGAGAAAACATGGGATAAAAAGGGAATTTGTGAAATTTTGATGCCTGAAGGCTAATCTTGACAGGCATAAGGCATGATACTACCACACCACTAGAATCAAATCAATCCTTGGCTCACAGGCATCAATTGGCCATATCTACATTTTTGATTCACCATGTGCAAGGGTCATTTTTCCTGAGAAAATGCAGAAAAAACGGGTAATTTGTGAAATTTTGATGTGTGAAGCCAAATCTTGACAAGCAAAAAACGCAAGAATACCACACCACTATATAAAAAACAAACCTTGTCTCACAGGCATCAATTTTCTATACCTATTTTTTTGTTTCACCATGTGCAAGGGTCTTTCCTCCTGAGAAAACACCGAAAAAAAAAGGCAATTTGTGAAGTATTCATGCATGAAGCCAAATATTGACAGGTAAAACATGTTATAATACCACACCACTATATCAAGAATGAAAAATTAAAAATGACTCACAGATATCAATTGTCCATATCTATGTTTTTTGATTCACCATGTGCATGGGTCATTTTTCATGAGGAAAGACAGAAAAAATTGGTAATTTGTGAAAGTTTGATGTGTGAAGCCAAATTGTGACAGGCAAAAGGCATGATACTGCCACACCACTTGATGAAAATCAACCCTTGACTTGAAGAAATCAATTTTCCATATCTATGTTTTTGGTTCACCATGTGCCAGGGTCTTTTTGCCTAGGAAGACACAGAAAAAATAGGTAATTTGTGAAATTTTGATGCGTGAAGCCAAATCTTGACAGGCAAAACACATGACACTACCACACAACTATATGAAAATCAAAGCTTGGCTCAGGAGCATCAATTTGCCATATCTATGTTTTTGTTTCACCATGTTCAAGGGTCTCTTGTCCTGAGAAAACACAGGAAAAATAGGTAATTTGTGAAATTTTGATGTGTGAAGCCCAATCATGACTGTCAAAATGTGTGATACTATCACACCTGTCAGCCTTAGAGACAACACTGTTGCCCAAAAAGCTTCAACAATGTCCTCTCCAGATTCCCCTCATTTTTCTGATCATTTTCATCTATTATTGTCCATAGTTGTGATGTATATTACTGAGGAGTAATTACACCTTGAACATCTATTATTTTCTAAGTTCAAACCATATTGAATACATGCATTTCAATCAACAAGGTTAAACATTTTTTCAGCTGGCTGAATGAAAAAATTCATCATCACTGAGAACCACCAACTTAGAAGAATCAGACAACTCTGGACAACATCACTCCTCACTACTCAATCAACACAGATTCCATCACATCCCTACGTTGTCGTGGTCATTTGGTGTCATCTGATTGAATAGTAAGCAGCTTTTTCCAAGTTCTCTCTTCCTTCAAAGTTCTTCTGAGCTCTTGATCTTTTCATCCATCCTGCTCATCTTCTTCTCCAATAAACTAAAGAACAAAACCAATAAACATATCATCTGTGCTTCTGTGGACTGCTGCTAAAATCCACATAGGTTTTCTGCTACAAAACCTTTGTCAGTTTCCTTTGGCATAAAAAAGCAAGGCAGTCTTTGACTGGACCTTCTCTGTTTCTTAAGAGACAAGGGGTTAAGCTTAGCTGCCCTTAAAACATCCTCTTTTAGGAGAGAACCAGAATAGCCCATAGAAGGACAAAGATCATCATATTCATAGTTATAACCCTATTCTTCTTCCTCTCCTTCTTTCTTCTCTACTTCACAATAGTTGTCCTCTCCTTATTCTTTCTGGAATCAACTATTGTGCTCCCCTTTCTTGTGTCCTGTTGTCACATAAGAGACCCAGGCTCACAACACCACTATATGAAAATCAATCTTTGGCTCACAGGCATCAATTGAAAATATCTTTGTTTCTGATTCACCATGTGAAAGGGTCTTTTTCCTGAGGAAAACATGGGAACAATAGGTAATTTGTAAAATTTTGATGCATGAGGCCCAATCTTGACAGGCAAAAGGCATGATACTACCACACCACTATACTCAAATCATCACTTGACTCAAAGGCATCAATTGGCCAAATCTATGTTTTTGATTCACCATGTGCAAGGGTCTCTTTTCCTGAGAAAACATGGGAAAAATAGATGATTTGTGAAATTGTGATGCATGAAGCCAAATCTTGACATGCAAAAGGCAGGATACTACCACACCACTATTTGCAAATCAACACTTGACTCAGATTCATCAATTGGCCATACATATGTTTTTGATTCACCTTGAGCAAGGGTCTTTTTTCCTGGAGAAACACAGGAAAGTAGGTAATTTGTGAAATTTGGGTGTGTGTGAGGCCCAATCTCGACAGGCAAAAAGGATGATACTACAACACCACTATATGAAATTCCAACCTTGAATCACATGAATCAATTGGGAATATCCATGTTTTCAATTCCCCATGTGCAAGGGTCTTTTTTCATGAGAAAATGCAGAAAAAATGGGTAATTTGTGAAATTTTGATGCGTGAAGCCAAATCTTGATAGGCAAACACGCAATACTACCACACCAATTTATATAAACCAAACCTTGGACCACAGGCATCAATAGTCTATATCTATGTTTTTGTTTCACCATGTACAAGGCACTGTTTCCTCAGAAAACAAAAAAAAAGGTAATTTGTGAAATATTCATGGGTGAAGCCAAATGTTGACAGGCAAAACATGTGATAATAACACACCACTATATGAAAATCAAATCTTGGCTCAAAGGCATTAATTGGCCATATCTATGTTTTTAATTCACCATGTGCAAGGGTCTTTTTCATGAGAAAATGCAGAAAAGAGGGTAATTTGTGAAATTTTGATGCGTGAAGCCACATCCTAACAGGCAAATGGCTGCATGAGACTGCCACACCACTATATGCAAATCAACCCTTGACTCAGAGGAATCAATTGGTCATATCTATGTTCTTGATTGACCATGTGCAAGGGTCTTTTTTGCTGGGAAGACACAAGAAAACTAGATAATTTGTGAAATTTTGATGCATGAAGCCAAATCTTGACGGGCAAAACATGTGTTACTACCACATCACAATAAAAAAATCAAACCTTGGCTCACAGACATCAATTGGCCATATCTATGTTTTTGCTTCACCATGTGCAAGGGTCTTTTTTCCTGAGAAAACACGAGAAAAACAGGTAATTCTTGAAATTTTGATGTGTGAAGCCCAATCTTGACCGTCAAAATGTGTGTACTACCACACCACTAATTGAAAATACATCCTTGGCTCACAGGCATCCATTGGTAACATCTAGGTTTCTGATTCACCATGTGAAAGGGTCTTTTTTCCTGAAAAAACAAGGGAAAAACAGGTAATTTGTGAAATTTTGACACGTGAAGCCACATCTTGACATGCACAAGGCATTATATTAAAAGTTTTGCTGCAATGACAAGATTGTGAAAGTGAGACTATAGAGCACCAACTGTGGAAACCACTTGTTACAACAAGCCTTTTGGTTGTTGGTGGCCTTGGAAAGTTGTCCACGTTAATACAGATGTTTTGCATGGAGTTCACAAATTTTGTTGCACTTGTTGATCAGGTCAAGCACTTTTTGTGGAAATGCACTGGGACAGCCCCTGGGTGAGGCACCACAATAATAAATTCCTCAAATGCCTGCAGTTGACATGTGGCATCTTGAGTATTACTGAAGACCTTTGTTGATGCAAGCTTGGAGTGAGGTAAGCTTCACTGCTGGCATTGATTGGTCAAACGCGGCTGTTTGAGAAGTTCTTGAACAGCCGTGTTTGACCAGTGATTGGACAGGCATGGTCTGACCAAAGCCCGTGCCAGCCACTTGGATGGGCCTGTCCAATAGGTTTGACTGCAACCAGTCACCACCAGCCAGGAACTGATTGGGCAGACCCGCTTGAATGGCCAGCATGGGCTTTGGTTGGACCGTGCATGTCCAAGATCACTGGTTGAACATGTCTGTCCAAGCACTGCTTGACCAGCCATGTTTGACTGGTCAATGCTGACAGTGCTTACAACAGTGTCATCTTTTGATACAGTAGTGATATGATGTTACTATCTTGTAATATGACAGTGATCTGATATTGTTAGATCGGGATATGACAGTTATATGATATGGTGATATGGTGATGTTATATGAGGGTGGTTTGTAAAAGTTGACCACTACAAGATATCCCGTATATCCCGTAATGTCTTACTCAGTATCCCGTACGGGATATATTGTAGGGTATGTAGTGAAATGTGTTGCGCGCGGCAATCCAACCAGCCCTGAGCCTGCTATGCTCAACTTTGACTGCGCACACGTGTTCCTTCTTGGACCAAGCAATCAATTCAATTTCACCAATAGTGTTTGCACTCCTGTTGCAGTATTTGGTACTGTCTCAGCCCGTTCACTTGTTTCACTGTTGCCTGCCCGCCCCGGCAAAAGTGACTTGAGCTTTGTCATGAAGCATTGCAACCACAATAGTTACATGAGTGAACATCAATCCTGCATCTGTCTTCTCCCAAGCCCTTGCTTATTCATATTACGTTAGACGGCACGGACAGTCTCCTTCAGCGTGAAGTATCATGCATCTGGGGAGTCAACATTGCACCGCGCGTTTGGGCTCATTCAGGCAAACCAAGAAATACAAATCTTTGGATTCATTAGCGGTTATATTTGAGCTGAGCATATATTAAAAGTCAAGGCAAGTGTTCCATCCACTTCCAGATCACCCTCAACCTCCATGCTAATATTTAATTACAGGTTGATTCCATTGCCCTTGCTTCTGGACGAACTTCACCCGTTTCTTTAACGCTGGAAGCTCAGGCCAGACCTGTCATCAAGAGACCCCTCATTGAGTAAGTAATCCTTGATCTGTCAATATGTCCTATGCTGACATGACCCCTCAGCATTTCATTTCCCCCCTCTCCGGTTGCAGGGCCGTTGGATTCCCACGTATCATCTCCACTCCCGGAGATTGAAGCTCTCAATGATTCAAGTGAGGTTAGTCACAACAATAACCGCTGTGGGAACTCCTTTTGGGACAGATTGGAAGTTCTTTGAGGGGGAAATAACAGATGATAATATTTCAAGTATGTATGAACTATTACAACTGTTACGGGTGGTTTGAAAGACCTGCCCCTCTAATATACTACAAGAGCTAACACAACAAAACTTATTTATCGTTGTGGCAAACTAATGAAAGAGGCAGCTTTTATGTAGCAATCTCTATCAGACCTAAATCAACCTTTGAATGTAGCAATAATCACTTTTAGTGGAGCTGTTCAGGAGTACCGTACCTGTCAGCTTGCTACTATGACAGAGCCAACCTGACAAAAGTAACATAAAAAGAGACATTATTAATAAAGTATTAAGACCCACTTATATGATTAATAATGCACAAAAAACTCAGTTTACTTATTTTTATCCAATGAGCTTAGCAAAGTCCTGGCACCATAAAAATAAGTAATGAATTAAAATAACAACTCCTTTTTACAAAAATACTAAATAACTTCTAAACCTTGAGGATAACTTAGAATATTATGTCATATTCTGAATCCTCATGCAAATTAATGTAGGGTCCCTTACTGGAAGTACCCCTAAATTCCTACTCCTTCACCTTGAACCAATTACCTGTAAGAATTGGCCACAAACATATGTCACACAGACATTACACATGTATGTACTTGTTATATAAGCATACTATATGTGAAATGACCAATTATGAACTTATAATTGAGGTGTTGTGTATAGTTTGGGAGTTATGCCCAATTGGGGTTTAAACCTCCAACCCCGCGTGTGGATTATATAATCCAATTGGAAATTGGCCAAATGCGTGGAAATAGCTAATCCCCTAGTTACCACATATGTACAAGTGTAACTAGGGTAAAAGTAGATTCTACGTGGTGTATTTACAAGGTTTTATTAATAAAGACCTTGAATACATAAGAGTAACATAGCCAGCGTGGCCTTTAATGATTGGCCTTAGCCATTTGTGGCCCATTTGCGTCATTTGTGGCCCATTTCAGATACAATCACACATCAGTGTTGCTATGTACCTTTGTTACAATGACTAAATAGGTTATTAAGGTCATGGAAAGCACTTGTGACGCTGAATTAATGACCAGCAGTGTCATTGGGATGAGCCTTGTTAGTGCCAATCTCCCAAATTGGCCACATTGCGCTGAAAACCAGTTACTACACGCACACAGGCAGAAAGGTCCTCCACTATGAGTGAAATTAGTATATATAGAGCCCTCTTTCCACGCTAAAAGTTGCTCCCCATCATCAATTATTTTTACAGTCAATCAGTTACGCCGTGTCCTGTCTTTATTTCAGTTACTCTGCCCTGTTTTGCCTGTTTTATCCGTGGTGTTCTCTTCAAATCAACCATTCTACGTGTCCAGCTCCTGCGCAGAAACCCTTCAAATCTACTCAGCAGCTCTACTTCACCCCCCTACGTGGCTTTTTGGCTTGAAAGAAGCAATAGTGAGTACTTCTTTCATCCTTCTGTCCCCATTCTGGTTCCTTAATTGGAAAAGCACTTTGGTACCACCTTCTGTTATGCAGAAACCCATTGTTTGCTTAATCAGATACCACCCTGCTTAGCAGATCTCTGATTTAGAGGGCACCTACAAACAACCCTGCGCCAGCAGGCCCCTCTATAAAAAAGAATTATATTCTTTTTATTTCTTTCTTTACTACTTTTCTACGTGAAAATACCCCACTCTACCCATCATTTGCACTCTTATCACCTTGTGTAGCTAAAAGGTACTAGCCCTTGGCATCACAGAGGCTGACAGTACCAATATAATTGATAAGTGAAAAGTGATGATGGAAATACTCCAGCTAGATGATACTAATACTAAGTGATATGTTTTGTGGGTTTTGTAGTTTCACGGGAAAGTGATATGAGCTGATGGAGTGGAAATGACTTAGAAGGGAGGATAGTTGAAGTAAGTGTAATATTTTTGTATGTTTTTATGACTTATGATGGAATGAGATAGTTGAAACCTCTAATATATGTAAACTATTCAGGCTTTGATGTCCTCTTTCTTAACCTTTAGTTAAGAGAGGATCCTGTTATAGTTGACTATTCCCTTGGCTAACACAAGTTATGAAAGCCTTTATTGGACTACCTGATTAAGAAACACACCACAAGACTACTTTATAAGGGTTGTGGTGAGTTTAGGATAATGTGATGGATGAATGTAAAGTGAGATGGTGGTTCCTGGCAGGTTTTTTCTGAGTGGATGATGTTGGAAGGGGGTGAGAAGCCCTCCTTTTATATTAAAATATGGGAAAATTTTGCCAGGCAAAAATGTGGGTCTAAACCACAAGTTGTGTGAGCCTGGGCCTCTACGGTGGCAGCAGGACACAAGTAAATGGGGGGAGACTCAATAAATTGCAAGCGAAAGAATGACTATGACAAAATATGATGAGGAATTAAGGAGAGTATAATCAAGCTTTGAAGCTGATGAAGAAAGTAATGATAATGATCAAGGTTTGAAACCTTGCTTCTCTAACCCAGAAGGGGAGGAATGAAGCTCAATCCTAGAAAGGAGAGTCAGTAGCGGAGTGATCTCTACGCCTCCTCTGTAAAACAACAAGAGGGTGAAGCAGCTCTTCAGCTGTACTATTTTTTAGGCTAAAGGAAACTAGCCAAGGCTCTTTAAGGGAAAACCTATGTGGGTTTAGTAGCTGAAAAGCCCACAGAAAAGAAATAAGAGTAGTATGATAACTTCTGATGAGAAGTGCCTCTGGTGAATGAGTGATGAAGAGAAATAAGTGTGATCAACAGATCAGAAGTATAATTTGGAGAGCAATAGATGGGAGTAGTGATGCTTAGTCAACAACTGGTGACCCCAAATGACCACTAAGAAGTGAGGAAGTGGGAGGACCTTTAGGTTGTTGAGTAATGATGAAGACTCTGAATTAATGCTCTGAAAAATATGGTTCTGGTTGGATGATCTGAGGTTGTTCATCCTTCAGCCATGTGGAAGATGAACTCAGAAGATCAAATTGAATATATGCAATGTGCAAAACCATTTTCAAAACCTTGAAGATTAAATGGAATATATTCACAAAGGAAATAACTTAGAAGTGATTTTAATCTTAAATCATTATTCCTCATTTCTGCAGAATAACACAACACAACTATGGCACATGCAATATATGAAATTGAAGCTAGGATTGCAGAGAATCTGAGTAAGGCACTGTTGAAGCTTTTTGGGCAACAGTGTTGTCTCTAAGGCTGACAAGTTGGCCGGTTTAGGTTTGTTGAGTACCACAAGTTGGCCACTTTAAGGGTTGAGTACCACAAGTTGGCCACTTTGAGAGTTGATTACCACAAGTTGGCCGGTAGTTGGCCAGTTTGAGATCTTGTGAGAACCACAAGTTGGCCGGCTTAGGTTTGTTGAGTACCACAAGTTGGCTGCTTTGAGAGTTGAGTACCACAAGCTGGCTGGCTGAGGTCTAAGTACCCCCAAGCTGGCCAGTTAAACATAATTATTTAACTCTAAGATAAATACACTGTACAAGTTATGTATGTATGGACTCATGATCCATACGTAGAGGAAATATGGGTTATATATTACAACTAAGTCAAATAGCAGAATGACTATGGGTTTAGGACCCTGATGAGTCCAGTTGTGTAGCAATATATCCTGTTTCATGCCGATTATGCTTAATAATTGGCCCTTTTTACCACATTTGATAGTTGAAACCAAAATAGCACACCACACTGCATGACCTTCAAACGCAACCGTCAATTATAGCCCAACTCAAATTCTCAACTCGCATCCACATCGAGTACATCATGGCCTGATTTGTTGGCCGCTGACAATGTGTCAGGTCGCACCCCATAGCCATTGTCTATTCTCCCACATCACTCTACCGGTTCTCATTGTCCTACAAGACTTGGTTCACTGTTTGATTGCACATGAGCTCCATGCACATGTAATTCTAATTCCATTCAGCCTTTTCCTAAGCCTATCCTGTAAACCTGAAATATGAATTCAGACATGAAAAATCAAATCACTGTTGCTCCAATGCCTTAGCACCAGCGTTCCTTCACCCTTGAGTTCAAGCAAACAGAGATGTCAGTCTCTATCAGATCACGGTAAATGATAGAAACACACTTTTGCCTGATGCTGTTGTTGGCAGGGCTATCCGCCGCATGAGATTGCAATTCACCTTGCCTATGCCATTTCCGTTACCTTTCAGATCAGTCCATGTCAGCTATTGTCACACCAATCTAATAATTGTCTTACCGCAACCTGCAATTTGCCTTTGATTTGGTGAAGACCTGAGATGACTCCCCTTGCGTGAAACTGAGAACCAAGAGCAACATTGGACCATCTTTTCATTGATCCGCCCAAGCCTTTGACAGCATATTGAACGTTGAAAGCAAACACCGTCCCATGCTACATAAGCAAGGATCAGCATAATTCACCCTGGGCCAACATGAAAACTAACCCAGGTAAAACTGTGCCTCATCGTCAACTTCAGCCATGACTTCTCCGCCCCCCTTGCTTCTTCAGTTTCAACACGTCAACAAATAACCTCACCATGCCTGATTACAGACACAGGCCAAGCCCCGTCAAAAAGTAAAGCGCCATGAAGTTGGATACCTTTGTCAAACGTCACTTCAAACACGGCCTTCCCCGCTGGTTTTGGTTTCCACATCCTGTGGAACATGTACCAAGCCTTAGGGAACAATCTGATGCCGCCGATCCCTGGACACCGCAACGTGACCGTAATGCTTGAACCACTGTGACCGCCAATGTCACAAGGCAACCTTGCCTCATATTTGGTCATCCCAACAACTTCACCAATCTGGTCATTCAAATCGGACCGTGACATCCGGTTAGCTCGGATCACATTTGTTGTTTGGTGCAACTCACAAAGTGCGTAACCCAAAATTGACCACACCCGACAACAGGCGTCCCAAATTGTGCCATTTCTATTGAGCCAGGCTTGGAGAGACGAAATAATTTGGAAAGATTTACAATGGAGGAACGGCGGCTCACCTCCCGTTGGTCTTTTCACCGCTGATTGTCAAGCATGCTCAGGTTGCATGCATTTGGTATAGTACAACTTCCTGTTCATTTAGCACCCAACATTCAACAATAATAATGACTCGAATGGGCCTCACCTGGAAGCGCAGTGCCTTAAACGTACCTGGATTCGCCTGGCTCCTCGCCCAACTCCCATTCGCTTTTGCGCTCAGACCTGCTATCTGCGCAACCTCTCCAATGACTTCACATTGCATGACATTCAAACCCAACTTTCTACAGACCCAGTTTTCGAGCTGAACTGGTCAAGCCCAACCTTCAGGACCCATTCAGCTAGGCCAGTCTATCTCCCTGACTTCCAGCCCAACATACTTGGGCTGGAAGTGAGGGTGGACGCGCCCACCTCAACGCCATCAAGCCGTCTCCCTCTGCCTCCATGGAGAGTTTATTGCCTACATAAAGGCTTGTTTTTTTGCATCATTGGCTGAGACCTCACCAAAGAAGTTCTCTGCTCATTGTCAGACCCACCCCCACCCTTCTATCCAGTCTTTATCCGCCGTCACCATGCGCACCCCAAAATCTCTGCTGGTCTCCAATTTCTGTTGTTTCTTCGGCCGCTTTTCAACCCTTGATTTTGTGAGTTGCCATCTTAATAGCCCCAAATTTCCTATTGTTGACGGTTGGATTATCCTAGGTGTCAATTGATCACAAACACAAAAGTTTGCCGCACCATTTAATCACAGCTATTGCCTACAGTGACTGTCAGCCTGCTACTATGACAGAGCCAACCTGACAAAAGTAACATAAAAAGAGACATTATTACTACAGTATTAAGACCCACTTATATGATTGATAATGCACAAAAAACTCAGTTTACTTATTTTTATCCAATGAGCTTAGCAAAGTCCTGGCACCATAAAAATAAGTAATGAATTAAAATAACAACTCCTTTTTACAAAAATACTAAATAACTTCTAAACCTTGAGGATAACTTAGAATATTATGTCATATTCTGAATCCTCATGCAAATTAATCTAGGGTCCCTCACTGGAAGTACCCCTAAATTTCTACTCCTTCACCTTGAACCAATTACCTGTAAGAATTGGCCACAAACATATTGTGTTTCTCAAAAAGCTTGGATTTTTTGATTTTTTTTCTTGCAAAATATATACACTTAACTTTTTTTTTTCCCTGACAACTTGCAAATTCCTGATTACAGCTTCTGGAGGCTGAGCCACAACAATTGCAGAAACCATCTTGCAACCATGTCATTCCGCTCCAACATCAGCACATGATGATTGACCACACTCAATGTTCACTCCGACCGGATTCCCCATGGCCCACGGACATCAATCAACATGCCAATATCTTTTGTGGGTCACCCATCACTCTCATCCCACATCCTCCAATCCCGCATCCCTCTAATCACCTTCACTCCACTAATCATGTCCAATCATCACACCTCCCGCCGTAACAAAAACAATATGCATGACTACATTAACTTCCTAGGAATCCGCAACAGCAAATATACCCTTATGATTCTGTTAGCAAATGGATTCCATTTGCACAATTTATTCAAATCCCCTGCTCTCAGTCGCTCGGTTGTGAGGGAACTTGGTCTCACTCTAGGAGTAGTGACCATGTTGTTTTTGAATGTTGCGAGGTACAATCAATATCTTTGTTCCCAGCAGGCCGTCTTCCTTGAAGGCTTGTAAGTTGTGGTTTCCCATTTTGTCAATTCCTTGCCAATTATTGACTCATTTTGTTTCCATTGGCTCCAGGCAGTGATCCTGTATCAAAACATTGGTTCTCTTTTTCCCCCACGTCATGTCTGTCTGAAATGAATCCCCTAAATCTGATTATACAGCCTTGCTTGTGTTCCTCTCGTTAGAATCTCTTTTTCTATTACAATTGGTATGCCAACTTGAAAATGTTAGTTGTCTGCTTCATGCGTGTATCCCATGTGATCATACACATTTTGCAACCCAGTGATTTGTGATTAGCACTGAATTGATTCATGATGCCAAAAAAAAAAGTCTATGGCATCCTCTTTTCCAGTTGAGAGCTTCTGAACTCAGAAAAGAAAGTCACCCAAGGCAGTCTTGTTAGATCTGTAATCTGTAAGCTGGGTGATTCCCATATGGGAATCACCATCATGACGATGCCCAAGATTACCTTACGCTCAAGCCAGTTCTGTGGGTCAAGGCAACCCAGAATCAACTCAACCTTCAACTTCAGCATCAGTAAGCCCCAACGAGTGTAGCTTCATCTTATTCCCCAGCGGTTTTTATTTTTTTTCTCAAAATTAAAGCGGCCTCTCATGGTTTTTGTTTCATATGCTTCAGCAACAAAGGTTGCCGTGGTTTGCATGTTGTTTAAAGGGTACTTTCTGTTGGCCATATGCAACACCCTTGGATATTCAGTCTTGCCACAATCTCTCACTCGATGGAAAGACCTCTACAAGGAGAATTGTGCGGTGATCCGGGACCCAAATGAATACACCCAACGCGGACGAGCCAAGCTACTATCTACAGAAGACTCCCAGCTCATGCAAAAGCTTGTTTGCGATGAGCCCGGGCTTTTCTTGACCAAGATATGCGAGCGTTTGTATGATGGAACGCAGGTTGTGCTGAGCCTCCAGGCTGTCCATCAAAACCTGGTGGATCAGTTGTCGATTACAATAAAGAAAGCAGAAACGTCAAAAATAAAGAAGTGCTTACTTGCCAAGTATGGATGGGTTGAACGCATGAAGTTTGTGCCGTCAGAATTTATGGTTTTTGTTGGTAAGGTTAAAATATTGTCCGTTCAGATCCTTCATGAGGTGGAGCTGATGTGTAAACTGTCTTGCTTCCAATTTTTGTGCCCCATCTGATGTAATAGATGAAAGCGCGGTTTGTGATTGTGATCTCCTGCACACGTTTGTTCAATTGTTGCAAGGCACCTCAGCTCAGCAGATGATTGTAAGACAGAACCCAGAACAATACAGCATTTTGCCTGCTATTGGGCTCAATGGCAAGTTGGCAGTGACAGTGCGTCATGGTACTTTCAATCAGAAGAAATACAAACATTTCTTAAAGCACAATCTTGTATGTTGAAGATCTCATCCTTCAGTGGCTTCTGTCAATTCTGATTTCTATCAGTAGCTTCCTTGCATGAACAGATACCCAGCGGTCAACTTGATTCTAGTGTGTGACAACGCCAGGATCCATCATGGCCCACAAGTGCAGTGATTGTGTGACAACACCGGAGTTATGCTAGTTTACCTTCCCCCTTACTGCCCTGAGCTCAATCCAATCAAGCTTTGCTTTACCACCATGAAATCCAAGCTCAGAAACACTCAGGTCCTTTCTTATGCATCCGATCCGGAGTGGGAAGTACAATCGACTTTCTCTGAGGTGGTGACACCTCAATTGTTGTACAAGTTATACAAGCACTGCGGCTACCATGTCCCTCCTTCCATTTCCTAACTTGTCCAGTTAACTTCTCCCCATACAGCAATAGGTCTCCGTATATTTATTGCTTGTGTCCGTATAACTATGCCAGTACCATTTTTAACATGTAAAAGAAATATGCTCATGTGGTGACCACCAATTAGAGAGGAGTGACCATGACCAATGAGAGAGGAGCAAGCAATGATGAGAAAGGAGTCACGAGTTGTTGGATTGTTATGTCTCTTGACACTAATCTCAGTAGACACCATACCATGTCAAAGATCAAGTCCAATATTGATTGCTGATGAATTGGGGCCCTCGCAATGTCAACAATTGCATATAAAAAGTCAATGTGTGTGATCAAACAGGTGTAAGTTCATTCCTTCTAAGACAATGGCCATTTTGAGAGGGGAGAATCAAAAGACAACAACTGTGTTGGACAGATAGTAGACTTGGGCAAAAAGATAGTAGACTCAGGCAAAAGACTAGTAGACTTGAGGGCAAACAGACAGTATATAGACTCGGGCAATCAGATAGCCAACTACGGAAAACAGATAGTAGACTTGGGCAAAAGACTAGTAGACAAGGTCATCAAAGTAATGTTGAATCAGAGACCGCTCAAGTGTTGATCATACTTTGACACATTGTCAAACAGCATGGTCACCACTCCAAGAGTGAGAACAAGCTCCTTCACCTCTGAGCGAGCAAGGCCCACCAATTTGAAGACCTTGTGCGAGTGGAATCCATTTGCCAAGAGGATCTCCAGGGTATATTCCTTGTCTTGGTTACGGATACCCAAGAAGTCAATATACCCTTCAATGTCGGCTTTGTTTGGGGGGGAAGACAAAGTTAAATCGCAGCCGGTCCTGCTAATGGTGGGGGTCATATCACCTTGGTTTCTACCTCCAAGAATCGCCGCAAGAAATTGGATGTTCAAATCATTCACTGCAGAGGTGGATGTTGTAGCCATCAATTCACAGCTGAGTCAAGCACGCTTAGCTTTAGATAGGTTGATGTAAGCCAGCGTGCAAGGGGGGGAGGTGATACTGACCCCGTCCTTTCAGTCAACCTGAAAAAAGAGAAAGAAATATCATTAGATAGTAATCAAAACAAGGAAGATAGATCAGGACTCACCAAGGCCTTTGCCCATTCCTGGCATGCATCAACAATAAGAAGGATGTAGCGTCTGGGATTGGAGGGATCGACATAGACAGGTGTGTGTTGATTGTATTTAGCGTTGATCAAGTGCTCCTTGAAGAGCCTTTTCATGTAGACGTTGATAGTTTCCCACTCTTTGGCGTCAAGATCTTTGGATTCTTTGCCCTCTGAGTCAGCATCGGTCACCTTGCGCTTAGCAGCTCGGGACGCCTTGTCCTTCAATGCTTGCACTGCAAGCAAGTCTTCCATTTCAGCACGTTGAGCTATCTTTGCGGGGTTTGTCATGTGAATAGCTGAGGCAACCTTGGTGCAACCCAATGCACAAGCCGCCTCAAGCCACTCGTTATATGGAAGAGGGGCATTGATCTTGAAATGGTCCTTGGCAAAACTGGGGGCTCGAGCAATGCTCCTGTACCAGAAGATTCCTTGCGGGCAAGTAGACAGCCCCTTTGAGGATGATGGTACCAGTATTGTTGAATTGGTTGTTGCAAGCTCTAGCAACCAGCTTCTGAAAAGATTCAAAACTAGTCTTCCCAACCGTCACAGTAATTGGGAAGTCGTGGGTCGAGTTAACTGGCCCCCAAGTCTTCTTTTTGTGAGTTGTTTTCTATGCAATGAAAAGCTTGAATCCTATCATGATTTTCATTGATTTGCCCTGATTCAAATGTAGTAAGATGAAATTAGTTATCAATCATTGTTAAACATTGATACCGGCATACAGGACACACGCTAAACTCGTTCTCATCCTCACTTTGGTTGTTTGCGTTTTGATCAATTGGTGGGTTGGTATGAATGTTGTCTGACTTGACATCCAAGACTTGGATGTTGTTATGAGCATGATCAGACTGCACAGATACATGATCAGACTGCACAGATTGTAAGGTAACACTGCTGGGGGCGTTGTTGCTATTAGCTGAATCGGAGTGACCGGACATCATGGTAACACTGCTGGGGATAGGAGTTTCAGGCCCAAACTGAAGCGTTGCACTACTGGGACAGTTTGGAAGTGTCAAAACACGTGAATTGGTTGGACTATCATAGGAAATAGGGCAGATAAAATGATAATCCGACATTTTTGCAATAATGATGAGCGGAGGAAGGGAATCAGGGGAACACGGGATCCCTGATTGATGGGAATGGGAGGGATATGGTTGCTTGATTGGTGACCTGTGGCCACCAATATCAAATCTCTCATGTGCTCTCTCTCCCATGCACTTGAGCCTTGGGTATTGCTTATTGCAGCAGAACCATGCATGATGCCAGCGGCATCATGGTGGGTGGCCGGCAGAAGTCAGCATCAGAAAATTTTAAAGTTATCAAAAAAAAATAAAGTTATAAAATATTTTAAAGTTTCAAAGCATATTTTGTGAAAAAAAATCAATCCAAGCTTTTTGAGAAACACAACATGTCACACAGACATTACACACGTATGTACTTGTTATATATGCATACTATACGTGAAATGACCAATTATGGACTTATAATTGAGGTGTTGTGTATAGTTTAAGAGTTAGGCCCAATTGGGGTTTAAACCTCCAACCCCGCGTGTGGATTATATAATCCAATTGGAAATTGGCCAAATGCGTGGAAATAGCTAATCCCCTAGTTACCACATATGTACAAGTGTAACTAGGGTAAAAGTAGATTCCACGTGGTTTATTTACAAGTTTTTATTAATAAAAACCTTGAATATATAGGAGTAACATAGCCAGCGTGGCCTTTAAAGATTGGCCTTAGCCATTTGTGGCCCATTTGCATCATTTGTGGCCCATTTCAGATACATTCACACGTCAGTGTTGCTATGTACCTTAGTTACAATGACTAAATAGGTTATTAAGGTCATGGAAAGCACTTGTGATGCTGAATTAATGACCAGCAGTGTCCTTGGGATGAGCCTTGTTATTGCCAATCTCCCAAATTGGCCACATTGCGCTGAAAACCAGTTACTACACGCACACAGGCAGAAAGGTCCTCCACTATGAGTGAAATTAGTATATATAGAGCCCTCTTTCCACGCTAAAAGTTGCTCCCCATCATCAATTATTATTACAGTCAATCAGTTACGCCGTGTCCTGTCCTTATTTCAGTTACTCTGCCCTGTTTTGCCTGTTTTATCCGTGGTGTTCCCTTCAAATCAACCATTCTACGTGTCCAGCTCCTGCGCAGAAACCCTTCAAACTACCCAGAAGCTCTGCTTCACCCCTTTATGTGGCTTTTTGGCTTGAAAGAAGCAATAGTGAGTAATTCTTTCATCCTTCTGTCCCCATTCTGGTTCCTTAATTGGAAAAGCACTTTGGTACCACCTTCTGTTACACAGAAACCCATTGTTTGCTTAATCAGATACCACCCTGCTTAGCAGATCTCTGATTTATAGGGCACCTACAAACAACCCTGCGCCAGCAGGCCCCTCTGTAAAAAAGAATTATATTCTTTTTATCTCTTCTTTACTACTTTCCTACGTGAAATTACCCCACTTTACCCTTATTTTGAACCCTTATCACCTTGTGTAGCTAAAAGGTACTAGCCCTTGGCATCACAGAGGCTGACAGTGACGTCCTAACACCGCTTGGCGTACCATTTATTGCCCTTCACTTGTTGACACCGGCGCAAACGGTTGTACCCGTGAAGCCCAACTCAGCGTATGACATATCAGGGACAATAATCTTGCGGGGCCACGCGTGGAACGGGATGTTCTTCTATGAGTCCCGCAATGCCTTTGTTACGCACTGGCGTAGAACTGCCCTTGAAGAAAGCTGAGTCAGTGTCATTGGCGTGGGAACAATCACTGACATTGCGGGCAAATACGTAGCCACTCCACTTTACCAAAAGTGTCATGTCATCACTGTCTCTCACCAGCATCAGGTCCGTCGATTTACTGCTCATCCAATCCGCTACATCTCACTCACACTTTTTTTAGGATGGGACCACTGTCTGTGTTGATTACATCATTCGTCCCAATCATACGGCTCTACCATGCAATTTCCGGCTGCTGATAGGGACCCGGGTGTTCTTCAAGGGCTATTTGTCTTCTGCCCTCCCACAGGACAATGGGGTGAAGGTTGATGTACCGCTCTGTCTCTCCCCCTAGTTCCTTCACCCCCTGAGCCCAGCTGACGTGCGTGCAGGCGCTTGAGGTGATGTGTCAGCCTTAGAGACAACACTGTTTCCCAAAAGGCTTCAACAGTGCCTTACTCAGATTCTCCGCAATGCTAGCTTCAATTTCATATATTGCATGTGCCATAGTTGTGCTATGTTATTCCGCAGAAATGAGGAATAATGATTTAAGATTAAATCACTTCTAAGTTATTTCCTTTGTGAATATATTCCATTTAATCTTCAAGGTTTTGCACATTGCATATATTCAATTTGATCTTTTGAGTTCATATTCCACATGGCTGAAGGATGAACAACCTCAGATCATCCAACCAGAACCACTACATCAGAAGAAGAATCCGTCAGGATTAGTCATTACTACTCAACACTTCAAGGTCCTCCCATTTCCTCACTACTCAGTGGTCATTTGGGGTCACCTGTTTTTGACCAATCTTCACTATCCTCATCATTCTTCTACTATCTAGTTTTCTGATCAGTTGATCACACTCCTCTTTCTCTTCATCACTCATCACTCAGAGGCACTTCTTCTTAGACGTTATCATCACCATTCTTCTGCTTTTCTGTGGGCTTTTAAGCTATTAAACCCACATAGGTTTTCCCTTAAAGAGCCTTGGCTAGTTTCCATTAGCCTAAAAAATAGGACAGCTGAAGAGCTGCTTCACCCTCTTGTTACTTAACAGAGGAGGCATAGAGATTGCTCCGCTACTGACTCTTCTTTCTAGGATTGAGCATCATTCCTCCCCTCCTAGGGTCAGAGAAGCAAGGTTTCAACCTTGATTATCATCTTAAGCTTCATAAAGCTTGTTCATCATTCCTAATTAAGTCCTCATCTTATATCTTCTTGTCATTCATTCCCTTGAAATTCATTGAGTTGCCCCCCATATCCTTAATGTGTCCTGTTGCCACCGTAGAGGCCCAGGCTCACATGATGACGTATTTCAGTTCATTGATATGAAAGCCTGTTGGCTGGTCCAAAGCCCTGCATTTCAGGGGAGGGCGGGCGCCCTTGTCTTCCCCAGGTACACTTTCCTCTCCCTCCAACACGCTTGAGGCTTGTGCTATAATGTAGCCTGTTGACTTTTGTTTCTCATGAGATTCCACAAGTTGTACATAGTGTAATATAAAGATTGCCTCACATGAACCCCTTCTCAATCCTCTCTCCGTCTCACAAGATTTTTCTGCTTGCCATTGAGGAGGACATGATCTTTTGAGTCATGATGGAGCTTTGACTCAGATCAAGCTTCTGGTTGAGAGATATACGGTGCCCCACCCACCCTCTGCCAACGCTCACTTAGTTTAGGGGCAAGATCTGGGTGTCTACACTCGCATGTTCAAAAGTCACCATTGCCCACAATGCAGGCCAGAGAAATACAGTATTGGAAGAAAGTGAAACTCCCACAATGAAACACCATGAGCCAATCATCACACCTGTGTCGAGTCCCCCCCTAACCCCCTTGATTCCCTCAAAAGCTTGCTTCACCTCAAGACATTTGTTGTTCCCCCCGCCAATACTTCCGGCGTGTCTAGTGTGGAGGAATGCGCATCAGAAAATTTTCTTCCATCAATGGCCTTTGCAAAAAGCAATCTATTACTTACAATGGCGACGGCGACCCCAAAGTTTTTTCTTCCTCCTTTGTTCTTTTCTGAAGAGAAACTTATGACACACGTTGACAACCTGTGCCCAAATCTCTGGCTTAGCAACCAGTCAATTTGACACCTCTGTTACCCGCGAGAAGGCCACGTATAGCTGGCCATGCGCAAAGACATCAGTCTCAAGGAAGAAACCAACGCAATTAAATGTCTGACCTTGACTTTGGTTGACCGACATTGCATAGGCAGGGGCCACCGGAAATTGATACCTGTAGAAGATGAGCCCCAACCTTCCACTCCCTTTGTTGTGAGTTTTGATCTTTGGGATCATAACGACATTCCCACACTTTGGGCCGGAGATCAGCTGACCCTTCAGATAGCCCAAGCCAATGTTGAGGACAATCATGCGTGAACCGTTGCAAACACCTTGCTTGATGTAAAGGTTCCGCATGACGACAACCGGCATCCCGATCTTGAGAAGAATCAAGTGTTCAGGGAGACCGGAAATTGAGATTTTATTTAAACACTCTTCAGGAAGAGAGTCAATACCATTGGGGTCTGGAAAGTCAATCGACTTTGATGTGTGGAGAACGCCTGGCAACTGGCGTGTAATTTTATCATTAAGGCCTCTCACGTCTTGGTTGAGCAGAGCAAGAATGCATCGGTCATTCAGATGGAATGAGTTTTCTGCCACGGAAGAATGAGCCTTTTTCACGAGGTCTGCATAGACAAATTGGATCAAGGTGTCTTCGCCCTCCACAGCAGTCTTGAAGTTGAAGTGGGTAATCTGAGGGAGGTCAATGGCTCCGTAGTCGTTTTGCTGGAGCCGACCTTAGCCTAACCTGAGGAGAGTTTCTGCAAAGACATGATTCTCATCCGTCATCCAATGGCCTCCACTACGGCAAAGCCTCATGTTCACCTTCAGGCTGACGCTTGTCACAAAATCCCAGATGAATGACGATTTGATCAATGCTGCACACAACAGTGGAAATTCATTGTACTTGACTACAGGCAAAATTTGCCGGAAGTCCCCTGAGAAAAATACGGTCTTCCCGCCAAAAGGATCTTTTGTTTCACAGAACAGGCGCAACAACTTATCCACCGCTTTGATAGCGTTTTTATGAATGGTTACGATACCATCCCAAACAATTAAACATGCGTCTTTAAGATGGCCCGCGCTGGCGCCGTCTTGGTCAAATGAGCATTCAGCCCCCGCAAGGACATCAAGAGGGATCTTGAATGCGGAGTGTGCCGTTTGACCGTCACGCAACAGGAGAGCTGCCACATCTGAAGATGCCGTCACGATTGATTGATGTGAGTGTAGCGCCGCATAATCAAGAATTGTGTTAAGAAGGAACGTTTTCCCTGTCCCTCCCGGGCCATCAAGATAGTAGAGGCCAGGCGTTTTGCGTTGAAGTCCTCCTGAGATTGTGTTGAAAAAGTCCCACTGCTTGGTGTTGAGTCTTTGTACGTGTTGGTTGTATTGCGCTTGAGTCAATTCAAGATCTTCTCCTTCTGGTTTAATTGATGCAAGGAGGCCTAATGCCTCAGCTTCAACCCGCTTTACCTTGACTCCTGCTAGCTTGAGTGAACTGCCAAGTTCCACCAACATATTGCCCAGCCTAAGAAGCTCGAGGACTTTCCGTTCAAGGCAGGTTAAGGCGATGCTGTGCCTGTCACGCATATTCACCCGGCTCAAATCTTCTGTTATGGCCATGAAGTGATTGTTGTAAAGTTTTGTTGGGTTTGAAGGTGGTTTGTGAACACATATTAAGGCAAACAATTGTCATCTGGAATCCGTATTTGAGGAGTGAAACTTCCTGGAGAGTGTTGTGGTAAAGGGAATCGTCTATCAACAAGCCCAAGCCAATGCATGCTTTGCGGTAAGTTTTTACTTTCATCCCATTGATGATCTTGAGGTCGTCAAAGGATAAAGCTCCTTTGTGATGCAGCAAGAGTACCCTGAGGAAAAATTTTTCTCTGGCTAAATAGGAGACAGAATAAATTCGTCCAACCGCAGGGTCAATTGACTTCCGCGGCTTCCATACCTTAAGTGCAGCGTCCCACCAAAATTAGTTTGGTATTTTGTTGTCAAGCAAAGAGCGAGCTGAGCGGCCTGCAGCGCCGCGGTCACCTCTCTTGTTGAGTTCAAAGAATTCAGTGAGTGTTGTTTGGCTTGCCTTGCCGGATAGTACCTGGCCTTTTGCTTTTTTGTCACTGTCAAAGTAGACAAGATGCTTGCCGTCGTCATGAATAGTCAGAAGTGTGACTGACGGAGAACAGTTCAAGAGAGGGAACTTGAGGAGGCTCCAACAAGCTGTAGCAAGATGTCAGCCTGAGATCAGGTTGTTGACATGAGTGAAAGAGTCAGGTCACCTTCTGGAGGGCTTATATATCGAGCGTCAATGTATTTTGAATCTTGTCACTGTCACCTAGCTTCATGTAAGTTTGATCATGCCCTTTTGTAATATACTTATAAAGGTACTTGATTGCAGTTTTATTGACTGGAATTCCCACATTAATGTGAGACTGAAACATCAACAACAGCAACTTATTATAAGGGACAACCCAACGGTTGTTGAACGTCGTGGCGTGTTTGGTGAATGTAATCCCTTGATCTCGGCGTTTGTAAATTGGATATGCGCCGTTGATGTTGACTGTGCAATTGGTGAAAGGCCTTGGATACCCAGCACTACAAATCCCGTCCTTCATACATGGTTGTCCATGGCAGGGCCCATGAAACATTGATTTGGTGATGCGGGCAAACAGCAATGGCAATTTCTTGGGGTCTGGAATTTCGGCACTCACAATCAAATCAATTTCCTCTAGAGTGACCGGTCAATCCTTTGGTTCCAAGGTTACCATCAAGTGGAGGTGAGGTAAGCCATGTTTCTGAAACTTGATTGTTGATATGTAGGCAATGACCTTGCCAAACCGCTCCATCACAACAATTTCGTGAATGAGTTTCTTCACTTTCAGGTTGAACAGGCAAGCTACCTCAACAGGGTGGTCAAACTATTTCTCGCCAGCCGGAATGGCGGCAACAATTTCTGGCGATTTTGGGTTTGCCCTCATTGTAATGAACAAGGACGGTGGGCCCTGCTTCCGGCAGATTGCCATTGAATCTTGGTATAACTGCGCCATTGATTGAGGTCCTCCAATCAAATTTGATGGGAGAATAACTATAATTTTCCCCTTTGGATTGCTCTTGTTCTCCATTGACAACACCAGCAACTTGTAGGCCTTTGATTTCAGTTTTGATTGATTGAACCTGATAAAGTTTGTTTGCCCCCGCTCAACACAGGCCCAAAAGTCATTAATGACTTCTTGAGTAAGAGCTTTTGCATTCAGGATGGGTGAGAAAATCCCTGGCCGCCCGAATAACATGAAGGCAAACCATTCCAGTGAGCCAACACGTTGATTAGAACCTGGCAAATGATCAGGTCAGTCTCATTCAATTGAATCAAAGTGGAAAACACACTTTGTGGGGTGTTTGACCTCCAAAGGTTATCCCATTGCTGCTGACCGTAAGGGAACATTAGCGGATAGCGCAACAGGAAATAGTACAATGTGGTGTTCCAAACATGTCACAAATTTTCAATTTTTCATTCTATCTATTTTTCTCCCATTTCTTTTCTCTTTCTCATTTTTTTTCTTTTATCCACTCAGATATCCTCAGATATTATTGAAGAATCAGAATATACGGCAAAATTCACTCTAGAACACAACTCACGGATTTATCACCACTCAACCGGATCAGGAAGTATCAGCAAATCAACATACTCCGTCACCTAATCCTTAATCCCTACTACAGTCATCAAAATACAAAACCTTCAAAACCCCATAGATTGTTCCAGGAAAACATTCTTCAGGCCATTTGATCCTAGGGAACAACTCACAGAATCTCTCTTACATGCCTGGATCAATAGTTATGGCCAATATTAGTTCCTAGACCCAAATTTATTTCAGTTGCACACAGTTACACGGCACTTTCACAAGGCAATCACAAGAAAAAATCAACCACAACTTGGCCACTAGGCACCGGTAACCCCTTTCTGGAAGATTCTACCCAACCTAGGCCCACATTCTCCATGGAAAGTTCCATCAGGTTCAGAACCACAAGTCAACCCCATTTCACTTGTTCCATGTTTCCATTTGTTTCCATCAACCACAACTCATCCAGTATTAGTCAGCAATTGTTGTTCCATTGTGTTCCATGCCCATTGTTCCAACCACAAGTTGACCACCCCCCCATTTGTCAGGATTTTGATATATAAGGGGCTCTCCTCTAGCTGTTTTCCCCTTCCTCACCAGATTTTGTCCCCACAAATATATTAGCACCTCACTCATCCAATACCCTTATATACCTGATATTAGTCTTACTATCCCCTATAGTCTACTACTGGTCACTCCTCCATTGAGGTTTCATCATCCATCAACCATCATCTATACATTAGCAATTACACCATGGGGCGGGTTTTGCAAAACACCCTCCGCCCAGTGGACGCATTTGATGGAAAAGCGTCCACTGGACGCTTTCAACTTGCCCAATGGACGCTTGCGTCCAGATTCAGTCCAGTGGATGAATTCACAGTGCGTCCGCTGGGCCCACCAGCGCGAATGCGCCCAATGGACGCACTACAAATGCGTCCACTGGGCGCCTTCCATCAGAAGCGCCCAGTGGACGCATTCTTTGTAGCGTCCACTGGGAGCATTTATGCCCAGTGGACGCTATAAAAACTGCGTCCACTGGGCGCCTTCCATCAGAAGCGCCCAGTGGACGCATTCTTTGTAGCGTCCACTGGGAGCATTTATGCCCAGTGGACGCTATAAAAACTGCGTCCACTGGGCGCTTCTGATGGAAGGCGCCCAGTGGACACATTTGTAATGTGTCCATTGGGTGCATTCGCGCTGGTGCGCCCAGAGGACGCACTATGAATGTGTCCACTGGCCTCATTTGTCCTTTTTTGGGGCCAAAATGCATTACAAACCGGGTTGCTTTGTGAATATTTGGCCTGCAATGATTCTACTTTCACTGGTTGTTTTGATTGTTTAGCTTGAATTGGCCATGATGGAGGGGGGCATTGAGGAAAGAGAAGCAACCAAATTAGGGTCCACAGAGCAAGTAACATTAAATCCGCCTCTGTCCCCTGAACGTTGCTGAGAAGCCATGGGGAAAACAAGCGCACAAGCAGTCACTCTATTCTTTAATTGTCCTGTGGGAATTGAACCCGCAACGTTGTGGGATGGTATAAGTAACTCAAAAAATCCCAGCTTGCAGAAATTTCCAGTTGAATTGCAAGTTGATCTTGGGTTAATTATTGGCCCGGGGACGCAGCAGTTTGTCCCCCGCTGTGCTCCATTGAGTAATCTTGCCAAGTGATCAGATCATCACATGAGTTCAATTGCACTGCATGCTTGAGGATAACAAGAGCGCACTTTGCATGCATCCTGTGGATTACTGATGATCTGTGCAGGGTGAGCAACTTCTGCCCAAGTTTCTTTCATTTTTCCACTGCCCGTCTTGCCAGTACTGCTGCGGGAATATTGTTGCCAAGGAATTTTTGCAGTTTGTTCTCTGGTATGCTGGGTCTCTTTCATTCAGACTTATTTTTCATAATTTAGGGAAAGATAGCACTACAAATAGATTCACCAAAAATTTTGAAAGATTCAACATCAAATCAAAATTACATTAAATTTAGAATTAAAAGTAAGAATTCATATCATTTTCACATTATCAGCATCAGCACGGGGGTCAGCAATCACAAAATTATGATCATGCCAGTTTCTCAAACCCTGAGTAGGACATCAATCCATTTCTATGTCTTGAATTTCTGGTAAAGTTGTTCCAGATATCTTGTGATGTTGAAATGGTGCATGGAAAGAGGCTGTGTTAATCACAAAGTGGTTTTCATCTGTATGTTCAACTTGAGGAGTCATAATTCCAGTTTCACGTTATTCAATTCCTGAGGGTCTAGTCTTCTTGACTGGGCATCCTCCTTCGTCACAATTGTGCCGGAAATTGATGCAAGACTTCACGTTCTAGGAAAGAATCAAGTTAATTTCTTTTTTTTTTAAAAAAATAGAAAGAGTAATATAATTTTGACTGACTTTCACACTAGTATATCTGCTCCGGCTTGTCCTAGAAATCTCTCTCATTAAATAAAGCTCATTCAATCCCATCAAGTCAAATTCTTGAAGATGAATATAAAATATTGGTCCAGATCTTGAAGAATGTTCCCAAATGGAGGCCACTGATCCAATCAATGTAGAGGTGAATTGTGACGCTTGACCTGGGAGTTATCAGAAAAAGTGGAAATTAGAATAACTACATAGATAAATAATGAAAAAATGAAGTATAAAAACCCACAGAAACAAAACATCCTTTCTCCAAAATTTTGTGTTTGCTGAGTTGAATCTGACTGACTTGATAGATGCTGAAGCTTGAGCAAAATTGAACTAATGGGTTTGGGACAGGGAGTGGGTCTTCTTCTAGGATATTATCTGATTTTTTAAAGGGATAGTCTTGAATTGGGATAGGATTTGAGGCCTTCCAGTCATAACCCAAAGACTTTTGAATGACAGGGCTACATTCAAAAATATCCAAGACATCTTGAGAGGCTGAGGTATATTCTCTGGTTGTGGGATTATAAAAATAACCACCAGAGAGAAGAAATCGGAGTGAGTTGTAGTTTTCAAATGTAATGGCTATGTCTCTTCCAGGGATTTGCTTGTTTGTGTGGACTGAGGCATTTCATAATACATCATTAAAAGATTCAAATTTCTCTGTGGAAAAACGACTTGCTGTCCCAAACCAAAGGATTGATGCAGGAAGATGGAGAAGATGGTGAAATTTGGGTTTGTTGACCCATTGCGCAGTAGTTCTCATAGCGTGGTAGATGAAATTCTTGATATAACTCTTAAGCCTGAGCTGATATTCATCCATGTTGTCAATTTTGGTAATGAAGATATAAGGGACTAATTAACAGAGAGCTGTCCAGATAAATTTCTGTTCAAATGAAAAGAATTTGAAAAAAGTAAAAGGAGCAGCTTGAAGAAGAATCTTGAACTCTTTTCCAACTAGACTTTTGATATGTGTGATAAGGGATTTGGAATTGATGGGTGGAATGTTCAAGTGTTGAGTGTTGAATGAGCTGAGACGACCAATCAATTCTTCCTTCTGTGTATCCATGAGCTTTTTCTGCATATCTCTTGCTAGATATTTTACGAATCCAAGGAGAACATTGTGTAAAATTTCAATTGGAGTGTCCTTAACACCGTCAAAACCTGATAAAATCAGAAAAAAAAATCAGAATCAGTATCATTTTAATAAAAATAGAAAAATATGGAAACAAAAATTTGATCCAAAAAGTACCTTCCAGTTATTACAAAAAGTGAAAATAGTGTTTTAAAATCTCAGTGAGTTTTTATCAAAGAAGCTCAAAAGAAAAAAAAAATACCTTCTAGCTCTAAAAATGGGTTGAACAATCTCCACTTTTCCATTTCATCATCCTCCATGGCTTCCATCTTGTCTCTCATTTCTTGATTCTTCTTGAATTCAAGCAGAAATGTCAGCCTTAGAGACAACACTGTTTCCCAAAAGGCTTCAAAAGTGCCTTACTCATATTCCCTGCAATGATAGCTTCAGTTTCATATATTACATGTGCTATAGTTGTGTTGTATTATTCCACTGAGGAGTGGAATAATATTCTAAGTTCTATTTATTTTTTAAGTTCAATTCATATTGCATATATTCATTTTGATCTTCTGAGTTCATCTCCCACATGGAACTCAGAAGAACTTCCTCAGATCTTTCAACCAGAACCACTACCTCACCAGAGCTAATAGCTGGAGTACTCATCACTACTCAACTCATTCTCAAGTCCTCCCATTCCTCACTACTCAGTGGTCATTGGGGTCACTTATAGTTGACTAGTCATCTTTACTCTTCCCTACTACTCTTCAAAGTAGTTTTCTGATCAATTGATCCCATCACTTCCTCTCTCTTCATTCATCATCAGAGGCACTTCTATTCAGAAGCTATCATCATATTATCTTTGCTTTTCTGTGGGCTTTTGAGATATTAAACCCACATAGGTTTTCCTTTAAAGAACCTTGGCTAGTTTCCTTTAGCCTAAAAAATTGGACTGCTGAAGAGCAGCTCACTCTTTCTGTTTCTTTAAGAAAGGAGGCATCAGAGTTCACTCCGCTACTGCCTCTCCATTCTTGGATTGAGCCATATTCCTCCCTTTTCAGGTCAGAGAAGCAAGGTTTAAAACCTTGATTATTATTATCATCATCATTATCAGATTCTTAAAGCTTATTCATTCTTTCCTCAAAGTCCTCTCTAGTTGTTTTCATTGTCATTCCTTCCCTGCAATTACATTGAGTTCCCCCCCCCCCCACCTTGTGTCCTGCTGTCACTGTAGAGACCCAGGCTCACAAGAAATCTGTTGTTTTGAGAGTCAGTGATACCATAGCGTTTTGCCCTTCAAACCAACTCAGCATGTCTCTGTTTAGTTTCACAAGCATAGAGCTCATAGGTCCTTTCGCGTGTCTGTTTCCAGCTTCTTTCATTTCCTGTCACCTGAAAAAGAAAAAGAAAGAGTAAATAAATAAATAGTTAATAGAAATTGAGAATAATATTGAAAAGTAAGACATACTGCAGAACCATCAGGGTTTATCATCATGAATTTTTTGACATAGTCTAGTGATTTACGTTCAGATATTCCATCCACCTTTAAGTGACAAATTTGACAAGGATTTAAAGACAATCCAGGATTGGGAGTGTTGGTAACCTCTGCGTGCATGGGTGAGTCTGCTAAAAAACAAAAAACATGCCCAGTGACAAAGACCTTGTTCATTATAGTTGAATCAAAAGCCATGAATCCATCTGTGGTTATTTCTCTAGAAGAAGAGCCAAAATTAAAAGGAAGACAAAGAATTTAGTAAAACTCCAACAAGACAAAAGAAGGCTAAAATAAAGATCATCTGACTTCATTTCATCCACTATTTGTTCAGAAATTTCCAAAACTGAGGCCCTATTGGAAGTGGATAGAAAGTGACAGTTGTATTCTTGGTTTGATATGTGAGGAGGAAGACCAGAAAGAGTAAAGTAGAAAGAAATGTGTTTATTCCATTTTTTGAGACATTTCCAGAAGTATCATCTGCATATAAATTAATTGGAAGATTTTGAATGATTTTTCCACCAGCTTTAATGCACCAAGGGTTTGGTAGGAGGAGCTTTCTTTGACGTTCACCATTGAATTCTGTAATCAAATTAAGAATTAATTATTAATGATGGATTGAAGATCAAAAGAGTAAAAAATAATAGAAAGCTGAAATACCATAAAGTGAATCTCCACATTCTTCAGATAAATATATTCCACAAATTGTAATTTCAGAATAAGGCTTTTTGAATTTTTTTGGGTTAACAATCAAGAGATTGGGGTCTTTAAACTGGATATCTTGAGGTATTTTAATTTTGATTATTCTCTTATTGTTGACATAATATTGGCAGAAGATGGTTGGAACGCATTTTGAGTGAAGTTGAGAATCAAAAAGATAAAAAAAATTTGGAACTACAATCTGATTAGAGGCAAGTTCAACTGGTTCAAAAATAGAGAAGTGTTTCCCATCCACATCACACATTTGAGCACGGTGTTCCATTTCCAGTTCTTTGAGCCATTTCTGAGACTGAGAAAATTTGAAGTGTGGGCCATTTGGAAATTCTGGATAGAAATCAATATGCTTTCCCACTAGGGGGTTGGCCAACTCCTGCAAAAGAGAATGCAAAAAAAAACATACCAAACAATTGTGTCAAAAAATGACATGTTATTATTCATTTCACGTCAAAAAACTTGACTTTCATTGCTTCAAAGATTGGATTTGAAAAACAAACCTGGGACATAATCTCGTTGATGCTAAGTGAGAAACAGGGAGTCCAAAAGGGACTTTGAAAAATCAGATGTTGACTCTTGAGAAAGGCTCAGATGCGGGTGCGGGCGCTACGGACTGTTGACCAGGCTGGCAGCTGGATGTCACAGAGTGACATCACCGTTCTGACTTTTTTGTAAATTACTTGTGAGATCAAAGAGTTGGTGTTTCCAATCAACAACAAACCCACAAGCTCCTGATTTTTGTTTGATTTCAATTTGTAAGTCTCTTCCTCACTTCTATCTCATAAACATCTTATCTTTTTCTTAGTCAGTTAAAAAATGGAAAACTGACCATCTTGTTTTTGTAAGGAAACCACCTTGATTGTTCACCAGGATTGTTGGCATTGCTGCCAACTTTTTCTGTCCTTGTGTAAACGGCTTCGTCCTCGTGTCAAAGGATCTCTTCCAACTCAGAGGTGATCAGGTCTTCCATAGTGATCTTATCCTCAAGATTTATTATCCTGAAGACATTGGGATTGGGGCTTCTGGCGGTCGCACCTATAGCGTCCAAGTCGTTTTGAACGTTGTAAGTATCTTAATTTCCCCTGGTAGACACATCATCCTCTTGCTCCACATTTTCTATTTCTGAATCAATCTCAACCCTTTGCTCTTGCTGCCTTGCCATCTCTTGATCATGATGAAGAACGTTTGTTATATGCCGGATTCCCACTGAATGCTTCCAAAAGCTCAAAGATTTGCTATTGTTGCACAGGCTACACCTGTAAACCCTTTGCCCATCACTTCTTCTTATTCTACTTGTGAAAAAAGGTGGTAATGTTGCTTCTTTTTGACAAAGGCAAAAAATCAGTGATCTAATCATCTAATTGTTCTTCTTTATAAATTAAGAGCAGAGACTCCTGACCGTTTTGCTGATTCATTTTTATTGTTCTTTATTTTTTCTAGTTTGTTGGAAAGCTGATTTGGGATTGATTTGCAAGCAATATGTAAGTCACTTGTAAGAACTTGTATTCTTTCCCAAACGTCCCAGAGTCCACAGACACTTCAGCTGTCTTACATAAGCTCAGCTGATATGTTGACCCCTATTGACTTGTCTCCTATTCAAATGACATAGAGTTATCTCCTATTGAACTTGCATAGAGTTGTCTCCTGTTGAATGTAGAGTTTACTTCTGTCATGCCACGCACACACTTCCGCCCATCTGCGCCAACTCAAAATAGGCCTCCACAGCAAGAAAAAGGTTGAGTTCAAGATCACCTCAAAATACTGTTTTTATTTCTAATCATCTTTTTTCATTTTCCTCTCAAACTTGTACCCCAGACAAAAGAGAGTCCAAGAGTCACAAGCGACCACGCCGCGAGTCAACCCCAGATCAATCAAGTGAATCTGGATAATCTGAGAATCCAAGTGACCAAGAAAAAGATTTTCATGATAGTGATGATCTGCCTGATGACGGAAACATCAGTGGCAATTGAGTCCCACAATTGGACCCAGAAATTGATTTACTGGACCAAGAGTTCCGTCAAGTACATCCAGATGTTGTGGTGGGACCTGTACCTGTCGATAGAAATAATCCAGCAGGGGCTGCCATGTCACACGAGCTGATTGAGAAACTCCGCGCAATGACCAAACTGGATGATGAGCATTTTAAAAATGCTGTTGAGATTTTAAATGTAAGTTGATTTTGTCATATTTTTTTCTCTATGCTTTTTCAATCTTTTGTATCCCAATATTAATCATTCTATGACGCAGAGTCCTGGAGCTCCACTCTCCCTTTTCATCTTCAGGGAGATGCAGCGCGTCCAAAAAACTAAAAACAATCAGAGCTTAGCATCTGGTACCCATCCCAACAATGTGGTCAACTTGCCAACGTTGAAACGCTGCGCTACACTACAAAAAGCGGTCAAAGTAGCACAGCGCAGCGGGATCCCGCTACGTCCTCAGACCAAATACCAAAAGCGCAGCGGAGAGCCGCTGCGCTTTTGCTACGCGCAGCAATTTTTTTTCCTGCTTGAAGGAAAAAGCAAAAGCGTAGAGGCAAATTTGCCGCTTTTGCTACCAAAAAGCGCAGCTGCAGCGCGGCCCGCTTTTCTGCGCTTTCCTGCGCTACGTAGCAGAAACCACTATTTTTATGGGGGGATTGATGCCTCCACAGGCTTTTGCATGTCATGCAACAGCCTGCGGGGGGTGTCTAACAGTTGCACGCCCCCAAAAGAGGGGCGTGTACCGGCCCCACACCTTTTTTTTGGTGTGCGGCCGGTCCAGCTGGCACCCTCATAAGGGTACTGGCAACCAGCACCCTTATAAGGGTACCAGTGATTGGCACCCTTATAAGGGTACCCGTGAGTGGAACCCTTATAAGGGTACTGGCAACCGGCACCCTTAAAAGGGTGCCAACCTGTGCTGACCGGTCCCTATGAGGGTACCAACCGGTACCCTTATAAGGGTTGCCGGTACATTTATGGGTAAATGGGACCCTTTTAAGGGTTTCCAGTACCCTTATAAGGTGAATGATGACCTAATAAGGGTAAGCAGTACCCTTATAAGGATGATCAGTAACCTTATCAGGGGGACCGGTACCCTTAAGTAGGGTGGTGGCGCTTTTAGCGCTTTTGTAGCGAAAGCGCGCTTTTCCGCGCTACAATGTAGCGGAAACCCGCTACATTGACGCTACAGAAGTGCCGCTACATCAGTTGGAAAAATTACACTTTGGCCAAGAAGCCGTAGCGGTAGCGGCATCACCGCTACTAATAAGTGCAGCGCAGCGGGGTTAAATCCCGCTGCGCTAACCGCTACGCTGCACTACTTCCCAGCGCAGTGTTTCAACGTTAAACTCGCAAGCTGTAACCCTCAAGGATTTTACCTACTCCCAAGACTTAAAGGTGAGATTGCTCTCCTTTACTTCTGCTTTCAATCTTCATTTCATTTGACGATTATGTATATGTTTTTTTATACAGGATCATATCCGAGAATTCACCAAAAGTGCCTTGCTGCAATCTGATATTGATGCATATACACAAGGAGCCTACAAGCCTGGGACAAGCAATATGTCACTCTTGACAATCACAATGGTAAAACTCTGTTTTCCTTTGTACCCGCAAAAGCAAAAGCAAAAAACTAACATTGCATGGAAACAACAGAAATCTTTGGAGGGACTCCCCGAAGCATACAGAGAGAAGGTGTTCCCTCCTGGCCATGTTCAACACAAACCCGCTGCCCAGAAGGAGCTAGTCAGGAAGGTACGGGAGCTCCAGAAGTGGGTCCGCTTGTCAATGCGCAAGAAACTCTTGCAAGGCATAATGGATTGCAATGGCAACCCCATTCATGACGCAGTGGTCCCTGAGTTGCACATGTTAACCAAATCAAAAGTCCAATTCCTTGACCCTGCCAAGGTTTCATTGAACAACAATGAAGTCAAGGAAAAAATTACACCACTTTACCTTGCCCAAATCGGTCACTTACGTTTACAAACCCTTGAACACCACATGAATCACAAGGAGAAGCATGTATCTCAATGGGATCTTGTTGACGCAAAGCTCCAACAAATAAAGGAACGTGGCTTGGACTATTGTGCAGCGTAAGTCATTCATGGCTTTCTTTTCTCTCCCTCGCTCTCTTTTCAATTGAAACTAATTTCTTGCCTGCTGTAGGTGGGGGCAAGAAATTATTTCCAAAGACAGCCAGATTTTTGGACAAAAAAACGTACATTGAGTTTGAGCGGTCCAAAGTCAAAATGCCAACGGAGAATGAAGTTCAAGCTAAATTACACAATTCAAAACAATGAAACCGTCTGTGACAACTCTTCCAAGCTCAACTGCAACCATAATGGAGCTGGGCCCCTCAAATTCAGGTTTCTATCTTTTTTTCTCTCCTTTATTGTTGTTTCTTTTACTATAGCATTAAGCAGCAATAGCCCTACAAGCAGTATAACAACAAGGAAGTGTGTATTTAGATTGTAATAGAGTCATAAGATTATTCAAATGGATGAATTTAAACAAAAATTAAAGCAACAAAATGGGAATCAAATGCAATTGAATTCAAAAGCCTGTGTTGACATTGCTTTAAAATGTGCCCATTGGACACCCAATTAGCAGTTCCTGACTGTCCAATGGGCGCTCCCCTCTTGAGAAACCACCCATTGGACGCTCTGCTGGACGGCCAACAACCGCTCATTGGGCGCACCGTGGACGCTTCAGCAATAGCGTCCAGGAATGGTCCAGCAGAGTTACGTACATTGGACGCTCTCCAGCCACCAGACCCTGGTCGTCCATTGTAGCGTCTGTGGGCGCGTCCAACGGGCGTCTTCCAAAGCCTGTGGTGTACATATCTTATTACTACCCTGAAACCATCATTGGTCTAAGACTGCCTAAGCAAACCTTACATAAGCAGACCCTTACCCAACTAGGATACCCAACCTTTGCTCAACAACTACCTCTCTCTTACATATAACCCCTTACCATCAGGTAGCGGGTTCCATCCCTGGTTGTAGCGTCAGCTCCCACACCTCATTAGCACTACACTCCATCCTCTTATGTAAGTCATCTACACTTATACCAATCATCATCATCATCCATCCTTGGTAGTAGCGTCAGCTCCCAGACCCCATTAGCTTAACACACTATCATCATCACCTACCCTCAACAACATCATCAGCAGCATCACATACGCATCTCATACACACATCATCATCATCATCACATACACTTACCACTCAACACATCCTTAGTCACCTATACTTGCTATACCATCTGAAGTATCTTGGATACACTTACTATCACTTGAAATAAAGCCTGCCAATCATAGATTGGGGGGTCTTGTTTTAGTGTCTAGTATAGGAACAGCAGAGTCATCCTCACATCATCCCGTTCTGCACTCAGCAAAAGGTCTTAACTGACACTTTTGAGCTTTATACAACAAGTGAATGTGGGAGATGATCTTCAGATCACCATCTTGTTTTTTGAGAACGATATGCCCTGGTTTGAGGACAGTGCCTTTGCCCTCAACAATCATTGCAACTTTGTTGACAGTTGGAAGGTTATACCACTTTGGATTGGACCCTGGCGGGGCAACGGCGACCAACGCCATAGTTCTTGTCGGTCCGCCACTTGCCAGGATTTTTCTTGGTGCTGATAGACCTTGGCATACGGATTGAGGCGGTACATAAATTGCATGAGTTGCTTGACGATGCCAAGTTTCATAGTTGCTTGGCATTGGCTGTCATCTTGGAGTCCACTGGCCTGGGTAATGCGGATTTGCGCCTCTTTGGTCCCACAATTGCCAAAAACAAAAATATGGGAGAAGCCTGCGTCTGCTCCGTCGGGCGATTCAATGCTTGAGATCTTGCGAGTCATGTTGCCGTATATCTTGAATACTCAAATGCCAAATGGTCCCATTACGGTTCAGTCAATAGCGGTGCCAAGAGAAGTGAAACTCATAGAATTATTGTACATTTGAATCAATGTCTGGAAGTTTTGAGCTCCTGAAGAGGTGTCAGTGTTGCGGGCACTGATAAACGTTGAAATGACTTACTTGCTTGTTTCCCAACAAACAGTTTTTGAAGAGTTGGAGGGAATTTGGGGGCGTCGCTGGATGCAGAGGGAATGTTGACTTTCCCTTTTTGACAACAGCTGGAGAAGAATATTTTTTTGTTGTCACGTTGGTCAAGTGTAATTTCCATCAACCAGTGGAGCGCGCCGCAACCTTCACATGGAACATCACACGCGCCAATATCATTAGGGATGGTAAAATAAACTGAGCGCATGATGGCAGCTTCCAAACTTTTGCACTCACATGTGACAGCTTTGCCCTTAATGCCGCCCATGATGGTGGTGTGCAAAGTGAGGCGAGACCACAAAGTTTGACAAGGCAAGTGTATTCACGCTTGAGTTGTTGCGGGAGGATTGGCTTGTGTGAGCTTCATTCCGCGCTCGATGCATAGTGATGATGTTGGTCAATGTGTCGTTGCGGTAAGACAGCCTATTAGAGCCAAACCACATGAGGCCTTATGACGGCTACGCGGTGGAGAGGTCACAGACCCCTCAAACATGAAATCATGCAAGCTTGAACTGGAAGGCAAAGGTCTGAGACATAAGTTGTGGATTGCAACAATGGATCCATGTGAGCACCAAATGAAATGAACATTATACACAGCTTTGAAAAACTAATTACAATGTGGTTGAGGAGAGGGTGTAATGTCCCTGCTGGCAAACAACCGGGACTTGTAAATACAGCAGATTAGCTCGTGTAGGTCTTCAACGGGCTAAGTGCGCTTCATGCGCTTAGCTGCCGCCTTCAAAATGTCATTCCGTGGGCAACCACGTGCCTTTTTTTCTGGAGGCGGAAGGGGAACTTGGGGTTCTTCTTCCTCGTTGCTTTCTCCGCTTTCTTCTGTGGTGGCCTCATTGAGGTCAACTTGTGGTTGCTTGCCGTTGGTCTTCAACAGAGTGGAATCGGCAGTAGGTTGATTTGGGATGATTGCGGATGGCGCAATAGGTTTGCTGCAGCTCCCGCTTGGCCCAGAAACAGGCTCAGAGAGAGTTCCATTGAATTTCACACTGAAATTGAGAGATGTTAGCACACCGGAGAGTAGAAGAGTTCCTGGGGTGACTCAAAAGTTTTGGCCGGACTTTGTTGGAGATCCAGCGGACATACCAAGCGAGGAAAGGCCATGGCCGGTGGTGAGTGCAACATAGTTGACCTAAGCTCAACATCAGTTTGAGTTGCCGTTGTAAGAAACGGGTTGACTAACCATGGCAATAGGCATGTGATTTGTCAAATCGAAGTCAATGACATGGCCCGTCACCTGGACCTCTTGTCCAGGTTGATAGATGTTGAAGGTGCCTCGGAGGTTTTTTGTGCCAGGTACTAAATACTTTACTTGGTAAAATTGATACGACTTTGCCTGTTGAGACCAGTCAGTATGAGTCTTGGTCCTGCCTGGGAGCGGACGTACCCTTGAATCCCAGTCGTTGTGGGCAACAATTACTTCCAACCGCAAGGACACATCAGTGGCTTCAGTGAGTACTTCTTCACGCAAGACAAAATGGCCAAGGCCAACTATTGCGAGCTTGTTGATCATGTCAATGCTTGTTCCCTTGGGGATTGGAACACATGTCGCGGCGTTTTGGTTGTACGTGATAACCGGTGGCTTTCCATTACCGGTTGTGATGAGTTTGCCAGTAATGAAATAGAACTTGCCTCCTTTGAGATAATTGCTCAGGGACGTATTTGTACTGAGCAGAACCTCATAATCATTGGGGTGGGTGCCGTTGATACCATTGCACTGCAAGTAAGATTGCGTGTTCATCACACCGTATTGACTGTTAGGCAGAACATCAGGCTCTGACTGGAATGTAAGTGGTCAGTAGGTTTTGAGTACAAAAAATAAATGAAAATCAAGCTGACTCTGGCAATGGACTTGAAGATACAACAGACGGTTGTTGGGTGATTTGGCGGTTTGACGGAGGCCATTTTTTGAGTTGAAAGGTGAAGCTACAGAGGTTTTCAGTGTGGCGTTAAAGAGAGGAAGACGTGAGGGTAGAGTGACAATGGTTAGCTGTAGGCAAACGGGAGTGAGAGGATTTTAGAGGAGAAAAGTGAGGGGTAGTGGAGTCTGAGTGGGAGGGAGATTATCACATACTTTATAGACTCTCCGGCCACGCACTTCAGGTGTTGAGCGTGGCCTAGTCTGCAAACAACGGTGGTGTCTCAGTGAGTAGCTCAGGAACTGACCAGGCTAGCTGTGACGCTGACAGTTGACCGTGGTGGAGGCGGTGTTGCAACGGATGTTGGTGAATTGAAAACAAACCGGCCAGGACTGGGTGGTTCAAAGTACCTATCAGGGCTGAGGCCCTTGCGGCTACTGACGAGGTCAGTGTAAGCATTAGTTAATGGCGCAAGCACCAGGTGGAAATTTTGGAGAAAGTCAAGTACTGACATGGTACAAGAAAATATCAACATGAGCGCCTAGTCCGGCCTGATGCTGAGCTAGTCTCAAAAAGTTGGCTGGACGGAGAGACACACCAATCACCATAAGAAATCAGCTGCCACGGTGACAACCAGCAACGGGGAAAGCTGGAGAGTTGAGCGGATTTTTCAGAGGCGGTGTGACAACGTTAAGGTGAGCTGATGTTGTCAGGATGAGTAGTGAAATGGAACAACAGATGTGGTATCAGGTAATGATTGTTGTTGGGGTCCAATTGTGCCTGAAGTCGGAGAGGTCCAATGGTGAAGGCTCATCTAATGCGGCAAATGTGCTGGGCAACCAGACCAAACGCTGAGGTCTTTGGTTTGTGGATGAGTAACCATAGCTGCGGGTAGACACCAGCAGGCAGTTGCAGCCGCTGAAGCTGTCTTTCTGCAGCAACACCACATGAAATATTGAGTCAGTAGATATAAAAAGAAGCTAAGGTTCAGGCGTAAACCGCACATTGCGCTCATCAATCCTTGGTGAGGGGATTGAGCGCATGTCTTGTTCTCGCGACACTTGCGCTTGCGATTTGTGTTAGCAATGTATGTGAAGTACTCTGATTTCTGAGTGAATCAGTGGAAACACATTGGTTGAGGTGATGAGGCGTTAACATGTTGGTGTCAACGGTCAAGGGAAACCTCTGACCTCCACAATTGTGTCAGGTCAGTGTTTTTTTCTTTTCTGAAGAGGTCCTAGGGGAAACCTGCGATCTCGTTTTTGCAAAACTGTCTGTTTACTAGACTTGGATGATTTTATGTTTTATGTAAATGAATATATGTGAACCTAATGAACAGTGGACTATTTGGGAAATTTTATGCCCTCTCTCTTAGCCTTTAAGATATAACACCCTTAAGGTATGAAAGCTTCTCAGGCTTCCCCAATTTAGATCACACTTACTATCTTGATAACAGATGTAAGTGTTTTACCTCTTTGACCTTTCTTCTTGATGCGTGATGGATGGTTTTGAGTGGTTGTGAATGTGAGTGCTTGATGGTTGGGTGCTTGATGAGGTGGGTATCTGTAGCTGGTTATTGGATGATGAGGGGTAAGAGGCCCTCCTTTTATATTGAATAGTGAGGCCTTTTTGCTGGTGTGAAAATTCTTTGAGGCATTTTTTGCTGGTGAGGATCTGAACCATGTCTTCTGATTGGTCAGAACTTGATGTCTGAATCCTACGTGATGATTGGTCAGAGCTGAGCCCTGCGTCCTTATTGGTCGGAACTTGATGACTGAATGCTTCTAGAGTTTTCCTGTCTGAACCGTGAGCTCTGATTGGTCAGAACTTGATGAGAGAATGATTCCTGAGACTTCTGGCTGAACCGTGTGTTCTTATTGGCCGGAACTCTATTTCTGAATCCTACATGTTGATTGGTCAGAGCTTGATGGCTGAACCCTACGTGATGATTGGTCAGAGTTGATTATGTAAGACTATGGAATAAAAGTATGGATTAAGATATGACTATGTGGCTGTCCCTATGCTATGTACTTATAAAACTATGTATAAAGACTATGTATATATAACTATGGATTCAGTGGGACTAGCCCAGAGGTTTGAGTGAGTGACTATGGTTTAAGTACCAGTGAGAGTGGAAATATGTAGTGATATGTCTAGGTCTGTGAAATCTCTGATGGGATAATTGATCCTTGTGTCATATTTGATACTTGAAACCTAAATAGCACACCACACCGGTCATGAAGGTGTCAACACCTCAATGACCATGACCAGTCAGGGAGGTGTCAGCACCTTGATGATCACTGGTCATTGGGGTGTTGACACCTCTATGAACGGTGATTAAGGTGTTAACACCCCAGTGACTGGTCATGGAGGTGTCAACACCCCAATGACATGTTATTGAAGAGTAATTGACACCTCACTGACCAGCTGCGGGGGTGTCAACACCTTGATGACCGATCATGGAGGTGTTAATACATCAATGACCTTGGGTTATCAAGGTGGTGGCAACTCCATGACCTGTACATCCTTGATGACCCAAGAGATAGGTACCCTTAGAGCAATGCTGCAACCAATACAATACACAGTTTGTATCACAAGGATTTGTATCAACAAAAATGGCTAAAAAACATATTTACTGGTAGAGGAGCCCAAGGGAATCACATTGGCCATAAAAGAATTTTTCTCAAGGCACTGATATGTGAAAAGATACATGCCAATACATTGCAAATTCTGTATTGGTTGCAGTGTTGCTTAGAGGCTTCTGTTTGGGGGTACCAAGACATAGCGCCAGCGCAGCTTTGCAGTATGTTGTTCAAATTCTGCAACCAAGCCATGGAAAATTCAGACCCAGTCCAAGAATTTTACATGAATTTTACATGTGTCTTTGATTGCATTGCATTGGCTTGTAATGCCAAAGCCCTGTATTTTTAGTGACATGACAGCTGAAAAAGAATATTGCGGGGTAATGTGACATGGTGTGAAAATAAAGTGATGTAAATTTCTGTTCCATGGCTCCATGGGCAAAAAGAACAAGCATTTTTTGCAATGCTTTCATTTACAAGGCTACCCTTTCAAGAGAAGCCCTGTAAAATTGCCATTCCTGACCCATGTCAGTAATTTTTCAGGGCATCCACTTTGCAAGGCTGTGTAAGAGACCAATTTGTCTCTTCACTGAACCAACGGAAAGGAACTAGAACAAGATCTTTAATCTTGGAGAGACGTTTCTAGAACCGGCGTATGATAGATTTCTAGCACAGTAGAGCAGAACGTACGAGTCTTTACTACATGAAGAGGAAAGACAATGTGTTGAAAGATAGAATGAAGGATAAGTGAATTAGAGGAAAAGGAAAACTCACCTAGCACAGTAGAGCAGAACGGATTAGTCTCTACTGAGCTAGGAGGGACACGGGGAGGTTGATTATAAATAGCAATGTTGATTATGTAATGATGAGTGGTTGTTATGTGAAATCACCAAAGTGAGGAGAGATTTCACAAGCTGATGACTTGTAAAAAATAGCTTTTAAATTTCTCCTAACCCTTATAAAAAGGTCAACACAGGAAGTATGTAGTGTTTTGCCCGTGTAAGCATGATGCAGTTTGACTACTTCAGCAAGGATATCTCCCTGGTTCCCCCATGAAATCACAGACGGAAGTTTTAATGCATCTGCTCATTTTTCACAACATATTATGGAATCATTGCCATGTGGGAGCTATGCCTTTCACTCTAGTTCTCACTGCATGGCTTGAAACACAATTCAAGCGGTTGTTTACCAGGAATAAAAAACATGTTTGTTCATCCAATCTGATCTGATCTAGCATCACAGAGCTGACTGTCGTCTCTCAGGCTTGTGAGATGCAAAAACCCTTTTCTGCTGCTGTTGACATGGTTTGCCAGCTTGGTGATACAATGGATACCATGGTCATGGATGCGCTCAAACTCACTGAACAACAAAAATTGGCCTACAATGCTTGTCCAGCCTGCTTTGGACTGGAACCGCCAAACTTGCACAAGTACCCAGTTGGGACCAAAAATCAATTGATTGTGTGCTTGGACGGGAGTTTTCAACACCGTCAACACTCTAAAGCAAGTTGTGAGGAAACAATTCACGCCCCACATATCTTCATCAACCAATCTGAAGTGAAATCAATGACGGTTGATATTAGGATGGCGGAAATCCAGGAGAAGCCCCCTACACAGGTATTATGGCTTGAGAAATTTTGTGAAATTAGCTCCAGCAGAATTGATGGATGAAATTTTTTATGTTGGGCCAATAAATGCTCTGATGCTCATAAAGCTGCTGATGACAAATGAAACAATTCAACATGGAAAGGATGCAATGAAACAGACTTGATGGGATGTTGCTGCCGACACAATTTGGCCATATATCTTGCAAATATACAGAAGTCAGGAAAACAGAGGAGCCTTCCATGTGCACTAATCAATAGATTGCTAACTGACATTGACCCAAATCAAAATCTGGGGATTCTGTATGATATAGGATGCTCCCTTAATAAGTTTATTACTACATTAAGTACCTGTATCATCTTTCATTGCATTCTTTGTCTTTTCAGTACGTGGGCTCTGAGTGTTGTTGGTTTTGTCTTAAAAAAGCTTTTTGATGAGGATTAATATAGCCGCATGGGATTTGCTACCTCAGTTTTTCACACCTATGTACACAATTGGCTCTGCCAATTGGATTACAACCCACGGTGTAAAGCTCAAAAGTGTCAGTGAAGACCTTTTGCTGAGTGCGGAACGGGATGATGTGAGGATGACTCTGCTGTTCCTATACTAGACACTAAAACAAGACCCCCCAATCTATGATTGGCAGGCTTTATTTCAAGTGATAGTAAGTGTATCCAAGATACTTCAGATGGTATAGCAAGTATAGGTGACTAAGGATGTGTTGAGTGGTAAGTGTATGTGATGATGATGATGATGTGTATATGAGATGAGTATGTGATGCCAATGATGATGTTGTTGAGGGTAGGTGATGATGATAATGTGTTAAGCTAATGGGGTCTGGGAGCTGACGCTACTACCAAGGATGGATGATGATGATGATTGGTATAAGTGTAGATGACTTATATGAGAGGATGGAGTGTAGTGCTATTAAGGTGTGGGAGCTGACGCTACAACCAGGGATGGAACCCACTACCTGATGGTAAGAGCACCCACCCTCATCTCTGTAAACCCGCTTGATAAGAAGGTTTACAGAGCCATTTTGCATATTCACAACCCTTGCGCCCTCTTTAGGGCTCAATAACAAACCAGTTGATCAAATTCTCGACAAGGTTTGCTAAAGTTAGCAAAGCTTATCAAGCCTCGATAAGCTCACCTTTGTCGAGCCACAAGCGGCTTACTACCACTCGCTAGCCAATCCCCCTCCAGCACAACCATCACATCACACCACTTACCATGAGCGCACCCAAAACCAACCCACCTGATCCCAAACCACCCAAAAAAAAAAAGAGCACCCAACTGGCTCCCCGCCGAAGAAGAACAACTTGCTGTGTCTTGGCTCCACGTCAGCGAGAAGCCTGAATTTGCGGCAAATCAATCAGCCAAGGCTTTTTTTCTTAAGATTGAGGTTGACTTCAACACCTGGTCCAAGGTACACTATTGCAGCGCCGAGCAGATTAAGACCAGGTAAGAACAATATCAAACAATTCTCTGTTGATTTTCCAGGACGCTTACTTTTCTTTGACGACAAATGGACTGGTCTCAATACCGCCACACTCAAGTTTAGCGCGATTTACAACTCGATCCAACGCAATCCTCCCAGCGGAACCTTTCCTGACGATTGGATAACTGCCGCTAAGAGGATTTACCAAGACCAATCAAAGGGCTTGGCATTCACTTCAATGATGGCTTGGCAGAAGTTGCGCAACGCGGCAAAGTGGCGTATCAATTGCAAAACGGAATCAACCCCCTTGTCTGTTGGGCTTTTGTCCAATCCAATCAATGGAGAAACCACCAATGGCGACTTGTCTGCCACTACCATTGGCTTCAGCACCCCAAGTTCAACCGTTCGATCAGCCAGCTCTCTTGCGCGTCCGATCGGCCAAAAGGCAGCCAAAAAGCGCCGCATTGACAAAGCAAGGGAAGGCGGTTCTGTCTTGTTGTTTGCCAAAGTGGTCCAGGAACAACTTGCTGCGATTAATGCCAACAACGAGCTAACTAAAGATCAAAACGACATCTCTCGCAAGCGACTTGTGGTCGAACAAAAACGATTAATCATCGAAGAACAATGCGGACAAAGCGAGGTTCAGATGAACGATCTCAAGATGTTACGCGAGCGTGAGGAGGACTTGGAGGACACCAAAAGCAAGAGGGTCCTCCAAATTATGAAGGAAAAAATACAAAACAAATGGCTTTCTCCTGATGCCTGATCAAGCCTCATTCCACCGTTCCACCACCACCCAATCCATCCCTCTAGCATCACTCAAACTCATGTTCCCATTTCCCTTTCTCCATGAGTTTATGGTCGTTTGTGACCAATAGCAGTGATTTTCTCTTATTTTCTTGGATTTTTCACTCTTTTCTTGAACTGAGTAGTTCTGTGGATTTGAATCTGTCTTGCAATTATTCCCTCTTGTTATCCCTCCTCTTTTCATCTTGTTAATGTCGCCAAAAGAGTTTGATCAATTGCAATTTAAGGAGATATGAACAATAACATAAATTTACTTGAGACCGATTGAATATAAAAGCAATAACAGAAAAAAGCAAGACTAAAAAGGGAAAAATCAAGACCAATAAGGAAAAAAGCAAGACCAATAAGGAAAAAAGCAAAACCAATAAGGAAAAAAAGCAAGATCAATAAAAGAAGGAGGGAAGGTCAAGCCTCCTCACTCCAAAGGAGCCAGTTGTGAACTTTAAGGTCTTCTTGCAGCTGGGCATGTAACAGTTGTGAAGATTTTGGTTGTTTTGAATAAAACTAGATAGAGTGTGCGTCAGGTTGGGATCACGGTGATTGGGGATAACTTGAGCAGTGGATGGTTGATTGTGTAGGAAGATGTTGTCAGGTGATCGTTCCTCCACAATCATGTTTTGGAGGATAATGCAGCACTTCATCACTGCCATAACGTTGTCTTTTTCCCACAAGCAACAGCCAACTTTGAGTATATGCCACCTTGCCTGGAGTACACCAAAGGCTTGTTCTATGTCTTTGTGAGCTGATTTCTGTAGCTTGGCAAAATGGCGCGAAGCCCCGTCTTGTGGATGGCAAATGGAAGTCACAAGAGTTGACCAAGGGGGGTAGATGCCATCGGCTAAGTAGTACCCGGTCAAATACTGATGTCCGTTTAGCGTGTACTGAACCAAATCCTGCGCTGCCATAATCAAAAATGTGGCTTCGGTGGAGGATATTGATGTCATTCAAGGCACCTGGGCTCCCAAAAAACGCGTGCCATATTCGCAGGCTTTGGCTTGCGACGGCCTCCAGGACAATCGTAGGCGACTTCTCCTTGCCTTTATACTGTCCAGCCCAGCCAGTTGGACAATTCTTCCAAGCCCAGTGCATTCCATCAATGCTGCCGATGCATCCAGGGAATCCACGCTGTTCATACTCCGCCAGGATTACGTTCAACTCGTCTCAATTTGGAGGTCGCAGATACTCTGGGCCATAGATCTGATTGATATGCCAGACAAATAGTTTGAGTGTTCGAAGGGCAGTCGTCTCCCCAAGGCGAATATACTCATTGGTTGAATCAGCGCTGGTACCGTATGCTAGTTGTTGAATGGCTGAAGTGACCTTCTGTTGAGGGGATAGGCCTATCTGTCCACAGCAATCCTGAAACAAAAAGGCCAGTTTATATATCAAAATTAATTGCATCTAAAAAAAAAAGAACGGTGATCTACTGACTGCCTTGAGCTCCCAAAAGCAATGATGAGCCTGGAGGTCCACACATAAGCGGTTGAAGAGATCCTTACTCATTCGGAAGCGATGCTGAAACATCCTGTCATTGTATATTGGCTGATTGGAAAAGTAATTGTTCATGAGTTGAATGTGGCCGTCAAAACGATTCCGTACAATTACCGCTCTAGGACCTGCTGATGTTGTTGGTTCTGGGGACCTTGATGATGCTTGGAGAAGTTGGTAAAAGATTTCTTCCTCTTCCATGTTGAGAAGATCATCAATGATGCAATTGGGCATTATGGATGCTTGAGTTGTTGAGTGTTGGAGTTGTTGAGTGTTGCAAGGGTGGCTGAGCTCTTGCTAAGGATTGGAGAGTAGCTAACTAGCAGGTTAAACACCAACGGGGATGGTTGCGGGTGTATTTGGTAGTAGTCGAGGGGCGCGGGGCTCGATACTTAGCTAATATTTACCTCACACGGGGGTGGATGCTCTAAGGGGTTATATGTGAGAGAGAGGTAGTTGTTGAGTAAAGGTTGGGTATCCTAGTTGGGTAAGGGTCTGCTTATGTAAGGTTTACTTAGGCAGCCTTAGACCAAAGAAGGTTTCAGGGTAGTAATAAGATATGTACTTGCTAATGTATACACAGCGGCTACAGTTCGACAACATGAGGGCGCTGGTTGACTGTCCCCCGTTTCTGTTTTCCCGTGCCATTGATGACGTTGAAATTGCAAGGCGCACGTGTGTGGGCAAGGCGCCAGCAATGGTGCTGGCGGTGGGCCGGGCTGTTCTGCGGCAACAAGTTGTCAATTGACCGACATGTTGACGGCCTCAATAAGATGATGACGTCACATCCCAGCTGCCTGATGACGCGGCAAGCAAAAAGAGCAACTCTCATGAGGCTTGAACTCAAGGGCCTATCTCTCAATCTCCATCATAGTCACTATAGTAGGCATTCTTGACCACCGCTACACTACCCACTTTCAATGAAACTGCCTTCCCAAGCAACTCTGTCCCAAATTTTGGTGCAGTTTTCCGCGAGCTCCTCAAACTTTTTTTTTTCACTAAGTCTTTTTTTTTTTTAAAAAAAAAAGTCACTTTTTGTTGTAGCTTGAGCAACAGGTCAAAAACAACCCTGTGAGGCTTTTTTTGTTATTGACTTCAGTGGGAAAAAATGCTGTCCCAGCGACACATCTTGGGTCAGACATCAGACCGTCAGGGCCTTTAGATAATTCTTCTCAGAAGATTGCCAGTAGGTGTGACCAGTGACCACCCTGCTGGTGGTCCCTTTGTCACCTGTGGTCACCTTGACTGCAAGTTTCCTCATTGACCAACCAGAATGACCATTCTGTGACTGTATTGGCAATGAGGATGTACTTTATGTGTCTCATTGGCGGGACAATTGTCTCTGACGAGTTGATCACACCTTTTGATAATTGGGGTGACCTTTGCGGTCCTTTGGCCGGCATAACAGGACATATTGACGCCCACCCTACCCAGACAACGAATTGACGCTAGGAATCTTCTAGGTATGCGTCTGCCGTGTAGATGATGGTTGATGGATGATGAAACCTCAATGGAGGAGTGACCAGTAGTAGACTATAGGGGATAGTAAGACTAATATCAGGTATATAAGGGTATTGGATGAGTGAGGTGCTGATATATTTGTGGGGACAAAATCTGGTGAGGAGGGGGGAAAAACACCTGGAGGAGAGCCTCTTTCATATTGAAATCCTGACAAATGGGGGGTGGTCAACTTGTGGTTGGAAAAATGGTCATGGAACACAGTGGAAAAAAAATTGATGACTAATCATGGCTGAAATGTGGTTGATGGAAACAAATGGAACAACAGAACAAGTGAAATGTGGGTGACTTGTGGTTCTGAACCTGATGGAACTTTCCATGAGTGTTGTGGGCCTAAGTTGGGTGGAACATCCTAGAAAAGGGGTTACCTGGGCCTAGTGGTTGAGTTGTGGGTGGGGTTTTTGTGTGATTGCCTTGTGAAAGCGCCGTGTAACTGTGAATAACTGGAATAAACTTGGGTCTAGGAACTAATATTGGCCATAACTATTGATCCAGGCATGTAACAAAGATTCCGTGAGTTGTTCCCTAGGGTCATTTGGCCTGAAGAATGTGTTTCTGGAACAATCTATGGGGTTTTGAGGGTTTTGTATTTTGGTGACTGTAGTAGGGATTAAGGTTTAGGTGACAGAGTATGTTGATTTGTTGATACTTCCTGATCCGGTTGAGTGGTGATAAATCCGTGAGTTGTGTTCTAGAGTGGATTTTGCCATAGATTCTGATTCTTCAATAATATCTGGGGATATCTGAGTGGATCTAAGAGAAAAACTGAGAAAGAGAAAAGAAATAGAGAAGAAATAGGAGGAAAATAGATAGAATAAAAAATTGAAAATTTGTGTCATGTTTGGAACACCACAACGGTACAATAAAGGCTGAGGCCTCTCTGGCAGAGAAGGGTTGGAGCGTATGTGGTCATAATTTTCCTCACTGGTTAGTCCTCTTTGCTATGCTACTCAGAACCACCGGTTGGCAGCAATAGCACATTGGCTTGAATCTCACCACAAAAGGGGAATATTAAAACTTGGTAAGCACCATTTGTGCTCTGTAGTTAGCTCTGCATTGATTTTTGACCTTGGGCTACAGATGAGTGGTTACGCAGGAAGTTTAACAATGCTATCAAGCAACGTATTGAAGCTCAAGCAGAAACAAAGGATCTACTCCAGAAGACAAACCCACATTCAAGATTGGGGCACAAGTATACAATGGGAATTTTTTAAGCAGCAGTGGAAGAATCAACAAGATTTCCAGCTACAGCACACTGCAGAGGAGAATGATTGGCGTCTCAGATTGATTAAAATCTTTCAGGACAAGGCTGTCCTTGAACTTCTTAGGTAAAGATAATTTACATCTCTGTTTAAATTGGTCAATTCTGACTATAACTTGGTTTTAGGAATTGACTTGCAGGGTCTGAAGTGTTCTTTGATTTGGAAGAACAGCTGGAGGATGTCCTAAACAATATTGCGCAAAGGACCAAAGAGCTGAAGAAAGAGAGTGAGGAGCTGCATTGGTTGGATTCATCAAGTCGAGGTTAGGCGCTTTGTTTTATTTTCTTAGGGCTATAATAGCATGGACAGTGACTATTGCATGTTTCATCTCAGGTGCACAGAGGGATGAGGAGCCGAGGCTTCTGCTTCTCCTGTGGGATTCAAAGTCAGAAATTTTCACTCAAGCAGTCAACCTACACGCAGAACAACAGCCTGTGGTTCATGTCAGAATGATAAACAGGGCACAGCTGATGCTGACTCAGTCATGAAAAGCATATGTAAGTTCTCTTCACCTGTACCTGATCTTATCAGATGCAACCAGGTTTGCTTACCTGACTTCTTTCTACCGTCTTTAGGCAACAAGATTCAGTCAGAGAAGTACAGCCACGGTGGCTATGACCAAGGTACCGCGCCAAGACCCTAGTAGCCGTTTAAGGCCAGGGCACGCGACAATTACTGGTTCCCAAGTGTAAGCACAAACAGGCTTTTTCTGTCTAAAAAAGACAAGCTCATCAGCTGAATAGATGTTTGGCTGGTCGATTTCCTCCAGCAGCCAAACCTTGCCATCCATCAGCTTTTTCCTGTTTATCCCTTACGTTTCCCATTTCCCACCTTCACCACCTTTATTGCTACCAGGTACTTGACCCCTGATGCTCTCATCCATTCTTCTTGATCCCCCCTTCCACACACACCACACAGCTGCCAGGAGCGCTTGTGCTTTCTACCTTTTTACTTCTTACCTCTCATTCTTGTTCACTAGCTCTTCTAGTCTTTCTCTTCTCTCTTCACACACCTACGTTCCACTTTGCTACACAGTAATCTCTGCCTTTAGGTAAGGATCAGATTTGCCGCTTTTCTTCTTCTTTTACTCTTGCTACTTCATTGTATCTACTGTTACATAGTTGTTCATATGTCTAATAAATACATTCCTTTAGTTCTACAATTCTTACAGTTCATGCAATAACCATTGGTGCACAATTGGGAACAAAGTTGGAGACAAATATATTCTAGGCAATCCAAGCTTGGTGCCCTGCAATCTGCAAGAGTATAACAGTTTTCAACAAATGCTACTTGAATTTTGTCACCAAATTTCCAACCCATTCTTCATGGGGAGGTAGAATTTTACAAGGTGTTTATTCACAAGGGTTAAGCCTTGCAAACACAATATCTTGTAAATTTCCATGCAAAGCACCCAACTTGCAATTTTACATGCCATTTGATTTACAATGACTGTGTAAAAAAAAGCATAGCAAAAAATGATGTGCAAAATACAATCACAAGCCACAAGAGCGCAAATTTACCAAGCATGTCATGCAGGGCATATTCCCTGCAATGGTAAAGCCTTTTAAAAACCCAAAGGGACACCCAAATGCAAAAATTACACCCTCCCCACCTCACATGGCATAACCCTTGTAAAAGCTTACCCTGTAAAAGTAGAACTTACGTGCTGTCTAAGGAAGTTTACAAAACATTATCTGCGGGGCAGAAAAGAAGATGAAAAAATCTATGTATTATTTCCACAAAAGAAAGAAGCATACTGAGTTGAAATGAAACAAGACTATAAGTGCGCATGTAGGCGCTGAGAACAATAGCTAAATCTTCTTCTTTATCTTGATTTTGGTAGGATTGCGCGCAGAGGTAGGATTTCACGCAGAGGTAGGATTGCGTGCAGAGAGACGTGTGACCCTTCCTTTCCCAACGGGTAGCACCACCTCCATAGGAGTCGTTGTTGGTTTTTCAGAAATTGCCTTGGGGTTTGTGTTGGGAAAGCTGGCAACAAGATGTTTGGAAGGCGCCTCCAAAACCATTTCCTCTTCCTTTTGATCCACGTTGATGTGTGTTTCAGAGGACTGATCATTCTCATGATTTGATTCAACATTGCTGATGCGATCCAATCCAGCCTTTGCACAATTTGCTTGCAAGTATCTGAGGATTTCTTCAAGCTTGATGAACGGAATTTGACCTGGTGCGTTTGAGTGATCCTTTTGAACCTGAACAATCTTCTCATCCACATAGACTTTCTCCTCATCAGTCCACATCCTCAAGTAGAAGACCCACTGCGTGAGGGGCTCAGCCCCACCGATTTGTGATAGATTGGGGCTGAGTAGATTTGCATAGCCATTGTTTTCCATGTCATTGTGCAACCACAATCCTAGTACCCCAGCCAAGTTGCGGAGAACTTTACACCAATAGTGTTCGCCGTTCCAATACCCACAGGAGTGTAAAATGTATTTTTGGCTCCCCACTTTCAGGACAAAGGGCCATACAATTGAAGCCAAGAACGCTGGCTGTGCTTCTTTCTTACGGATGTTGCCAACTTCAACATTGAACCAGAGGTGTGGAGGATGTCCAACTCCTGGGAATTCCAGCATTGAGAGGACAGTAAGCCAGTTCTTCAGAAGCTATGCAACATTTTTGGGGGTTATGTTGTTGCATTCAAATGTTTGCTTGAAGATGTTGATCATAAACACAAAAGGTTGGTTTGTCTGAGAGCTTCCTTGGTGGAGTTCTGGGTGGATTGCGCATGAGTACTTTTGGACCTCTTCCACTCGAAACAAAACAACTAAAGATTCTGTTGAGTTCTCTGTGGGATTCAGTGTGTGGTCCATGAAGCTGTCACAAGAGGAAAAACGGCTGGGGACAAATGAATCAGGATTCAGGGCATTCACGTGGTTGAAGAGCGTAGCTTGGCCTAAGGTAAGGAGTCCGCGGATTGATCCAGCTAGCAAAAATTCCGTGGTTGCTTGAGAAGAGAAATGGTTGACTAGAGTGTGAAACAGCGTGTTTCCTTTTCCAGTGGAGCCACACATCCACAGTGGGCTGTGAAGCGCATAGAGACTCTCAAGGGCTGCAGCCAACCAACATTGTTATTTGAGATTGGCTTTGTTTGATGCGCAATAGGACGGGTAAGCTGTGAAGACACTTCGGTTGATGTTCTGGGAACCTGGAGGCCTCCCAAGTTTCTTTTTCACAATGGCCTTAGGAATCAATTCATCTGTTGTATCAGGTGGACGACCATTGTTCACAGATGCATGTTGGGTGAAAACATCTGAGATCTTTGGGGAGGGAGGGGCTTGCTTGCGTTTCTTGTCCCAGCCAATTGTCTGCGCTACATTTTTGTCGGCTTTGTGTGCTGCACCATATTCCACCGGGATACCACGCATCACAGACATGTAATCTTCTTCTAAGACCCTGAAAAACAAGAAAAGTTGGGCCATTCCGACCATCATGCTGCTCTTCCCAGGACTGGGACCAAGCCAAGTTGAGACACATTCAGTAATCAGTTGACATAGATTGATGTTAATAGAATGACATACCTTATCATGTAATAGAGCCAATTCATGCTCTCTTGGGTGTTTTTTGTAGCAGGAAGGCCTTCATCAGCACCTGGCGAGTCCTCCAGTAGTGGCCTCCAAGCAGGGAAAAGAAGGGCCTCCACATCTGCCATTGTCCACCAGTCAATCCATTTCCTAGCACAGGGGAATCGGCAACGCAAGTTATCTAGTTTTTCTTCATGGGTGGGGTCGCCATCCACAGGCTTGGCTATCAAAGCAAGACACATGGTTTTGAAAACTCCCTGGGAATGTAACGGACATCAGCCTTTGTCCTTTATGGTTTAATGTTGTTCTTTGAAGGCACTTACCTCTTCATCTGCCCTGACAATGTTTTGGTTCCTCTTGACTTGGGTGATTTGTGTGTTGAAATTTTGCTGACATCCTTTTAGCTTGCGGCAGATTACAGCTTGGTCCGTGATCCCAAAAACTTTGGTATAAGCGCTGATGAAGCCGTTTGTCTGGGCCAAGGAGACGTCCACCATGTTACGCACAAAGATATCATGTTTGCTTTGCGGTAGCTGAGAAAATTGACAAAAGAGAACGGCAAAGTGAAGTTGATAGTAGCTCTCACTTAGCCCACGGATCCATGTGAGCAAGATGGGAATCCACCGGGTAGTCTCCTCACAGTACATGGATGTACTGAGAAGATATCCATTTTCAAAGAACCAATATGTTACATCGGAAACAAGCCCTAAGCCGTAAACCTTGTTATCTTCATTCTGAGTCATTATCATGCCGGCCATCCACTGTGTTTGGAAGGAAAAATTTTCTTTCTCCGGCATGAATGAACATGAAATGATCTGTAAACCACGCCTGAAAGTCAAACGGGTTCTTCAATGAGCTGCTGCACTGGAAAAAGAGAAACATAAAATCTTAACTCACTTGTTCCAGGAAAACATATCTGTAATGAATTTGTCCCTGGTGGCCGTGCTTCCCTTGCCTGGGACAATGCCAAGATTTTCAAGAATAGTGCTGCAATAGTAGTTCAGTCAATCCGAATTGCCCAACAATGGGTGTATACACATTTCACTCTCGAATGGGTCCTTTGGCGCGTTGGGCTTGCCGCGCTGCATGGTTGAAGTGGAGTCAGGACATGTTGCAACACACCCCTGAATGAAATGTAAATATTGACATTACCTTTAGCTGAAAAGCGCCGGCCTTTGGATTTAGGGCAATCTGGTTCTTGAGTGCCTCTTTGGCCAGAGGATTGGGCTTCTTTGCCTGCGGCCAAGGGTGGTTGTGGATCCCCTTGTGACGGAGAATTTCCCACCCACTCTTGACACGGTAGTCCACCTGAATGACCGTGTTTTTACATTCCACATGTTGCACGGCTCCTGGGCATCTTCCGGAAGATGCCCCCGGCATTGACGGTTCCTAGAAACCTTAATGCAAGTCAGCAATGGCAGCTGACCTCACGCTGACTCAATGAGACTTAATTCAACAAGAATGTGGCCAGTTGGTAGCAATCCTACCCACTGGCAGTTGAGTTGATTACAGACAATTGCTCCAAGGCACGTAATCCAATTGAGCTTCCAAGCTCCATGAGATTGGTATTCCACACCAACGCGCTTAGGGAATCCTACCTGGCCAAAGTTTTTGATATCTGCGTTAGGAAGCTTGACAAAAAAGGTGCTTCCATTGTGAAGCAGCGGGTAGCCTTGCGGGTCAAGAGTACAACCATCATCAATGAAGGTCTCTTTCCGCATAGTTGGCAAGAAGAAGGTCTTGCCGGATTCTGGTGGATTGGATAACTGGGAACTGGGAACTGGGAGTTTTGGTTTACCACGCAAACGGCGAGTGGGGGGAGGTGGGTGGGATGGTTCAGGATCAGCTTCAGGCTCTGAATCAGAGACATGCTCTTGATCAGAGATGAACATGTCCCATTGACTGTGTTCGCTAGACATGTTGGTCAATCTACAATCTTCTGGAAAGAAGGAATCAAAGAGCCGGATAGGTGGGAACAGGTGCAATGAGGAGATTATGAATGCAGAAATTTTTCGTAGGAGAAACGGATGTTGTGGAAGACTGTAAAATCCACCTACATGGCCTGTAACACCAGTTTTACGGACCCATTCATTCCAAAGGATAAGCCCTGTAATCAAGGAGCCTTGTATGATTCTATCAACCCCGTTAGGGATGGTGATTGTACAGGGTGGTGTTACAAAGCATGTAACAGATGAGTTGCAATTTTGATATCACAAAACTCTGCGTAATGTTTTACGCGTCTTATTTTGTGGGGCTTATTTTACAAATATTATTTTAATCAAAAGCCTTGCAAAATTCACAAATAGCTTTCTTGAGTGTAATTTCACAGGGCTTGTGGAATGCAGGGCTTAACCCCTGCAAAATATACTTTGTAAATTTCTTGGACCCAATTCTTTATTGGACTTTGAGGGGGATCTAACCTACAGAATGTTTTTTTTTTCCTCTGGAAGACAAGTTTTGGAACAACGGCCTGTATTTCCACTCAAAGTCCCCTTGGGCAGTGAATCCTAACGTGCAAGCAGGGATCAGTGCAAAGCTCATCTTGAGCAGGATTCAAGAGAAATTCCAGCTCATTGCGCAAGAATTGACGCATGCAGTGGGTTGTGCTCTTATTCATCATGATCACTTGCTGAACTTCAGAAATTATATCCAAGCTTGTGAGTGACTTGCTCACATTCTTATTATCTTCAATTGGATTCATTCTTACCACTTATTCTGTTTTCTTAGGATACAATGTGCTGATTCAGCACCTACCACGTGACAAGGAGGAGCAACAAGTACCCTTTGATCACATAGACAAGATGGACTTGGGAGGTGCAAGCCGACAACACAAAATCAAGTTGATCAACCAGGAGTTGGGTATTTGCTTGAAAGAACATGAAGTGCTCATGGAGAACTGGTCAGCCAATGTGGTATGGTTATGGAACAGATGTCAACCGTTAACAAACAAGCCACATATCTCCATGTGGCTTGAGAAGTTTTAAGGAATCAATTGGGCAAGGTAGAATGGGTTTGAAGTAAGCGTGGATGACAACATGGAGGAAGCTGTCCTGGATGATGGTGCACTGGATGGCAAGGAAGCCAGTGATGAGTGGATAAATGAAACTAATCTGGAGGATCTTGCAGTTGATGTGGGCAACGCATAGTATTTTTTTTCTTACAGCTCTCTTTTTTTCTGCTGTTGTTTCTTTGTGAAATTTTGAGTAAAATTGCTTCCAACATGTACAATAATAAAACCAAAAATTTAACATGAATAATGTCAAGAATAAAAAATTTATTAGAGCTGAGAAAGATGGGTCAAGTCAGTTCAAAATGGTGTGGGTGGGGTGGGCTGTTGTTGGTTCAGGGGGTGATTGGCCAGGTCACAACCAAGTGACGGTGGTTGTTGGGTGGTTGTGTGTGGAGTTGGTGAGTGTGTCTGTCGTGCGTGAGTTTGTGATTGGTGTTTTTGGGGAGTGTGAAACATGACACAATTTTTCAATTTTTTCCTTCTCAGTTTTCTCATCATTTTTCTCTTATATTTCTCTTATTCCTTCTCTATCTCTTTCCTCTTTCTCATTTTTTCTCTTATATCCACTCAGAAATCCTCAAATATTATGTCAGAATCAGAATCTACGGCAAAATTCACTCTAGGACACAACTTACGGAATATTCATCACTCAACCGGATCAGGAAGTAGCAACAAATCAACATATTCCGTCACCTAATCCTTAATCCCTACTACAGTCATCAAAATACAAAAACTTCAAAACCCCATAGATTGTTCCAGGAAAACATTCTTCAGGCCAATTGATCCTAGGGAACAACTCATGGAATCTCTGTTACATGCCTGGATCAATAGTTATGGCCAATATTAGTTCCTAGACCCGAGTTTATTCCAGTTTCCCACAGTTACACGGCACTTTCACAAGGTAGTCACACAAAAACCACAACCACAACTCAACCGCTAGGCACTGGTAACCCCTTTTTATAGGATATTCCACCCAATTTAGCATGGAAAGTTCCACCAGGTTCAGAACCACAAGTCACACACATTTCACTTGTTCCATTGTTCCATTTGTTTCCATCAACCACATGTCAGCTGTGATTAGTCATCAATTGTTGTTCCACTGTGTTCCATGACCAATTGTTCCAACCACAAGTTGACCACCCCCCATTTGTCAGGATTTCAATATGAAAGAGGCTCTCCTCCAGGTGTTTTTCCCCCCCTTCCTCACCAGATTCTACCATCAGAATATATCATCACCTTCTACACTCATCAGATATTAGCATTACTATCCCCTATAGTATACTACTGGTCACTCCTCATTATAAGTCCCCCAATATTGAGGGTTTAAGGAATCAACATCAACATTAACAACATCATCATTTACCCATAACAACTCATCTTGACCCAACTTGGTTGAAGCATTAGCTCGCATACGTGCCCTTTTGCTCATCACCATCACCACCCATCCTTGGTAGTAGCATCAGCTCCCAAAACTCATTTTGCACTACAAACCATCATCATCATCATCATCATCCATCCCTGGTAGTAGCATCAGCTCCCAAACCTCATTAGTATAACACACCTTCATCATCCATCAACAACATCATCATCATCCATTCATCATCCGTACTTGGTAGTAGTGTCAGCTCCCAAACCCCATTAGCATTCACCACTATCATCATCACCCAACATCATCACCTAACAACATCACCTACTCACATTAACACTCATACTCCTTACCCTTGATATAGTCACACCATCATCAAATACTTACCTCAGGTACACTCCTAAACCATCTATCAACAACATCATCCAATATAAGCATCATCAGCTATAGTCAACATCATCTAGTATCATCAACAACATCAATCATCAACCATATACATAACTTACATTCCGCAGTCATCTGAACCAGACAAGTCCTATCACTATAAATAAACTGCCAGGCAATCTTGGTGGTCTTGTTGTTCTGATAGTATAGAAGGGCAGAGCTTGCACCTCCATATTTCCCTTCTCCATTCAGCAAAAGGTATTAACATACGCTTTTGAGTCTTACACTGTACTCTTATGCAGGTACAGCTG
>PGCI01000334.1:0-98719 GCA_002873125.1 Puccinia coronata f. sp. avenae | reverse complement strand
AAATTGATTTTCTTCCTTTCAGCTTTGGAGCAATCCACAATTCATTTCTGCAATTTCCAGCCTGACCAAGTGAGGCTTATCATGATGGGTTACATTGGAAGCAGTCCCAAATTTCCCTGTACAGCCTTCTCCATACGACTTTTACGATTACATCATGTTTTTTGGAAACATTGTTCAGTTGCAATGCAACCATTCTCCAAAGCAGTGGACAAATTCCTTGATGCAGATAGTCCTCTTATCTTAGCCATGAACAATGGACAGCAATCAGAATCAGATTTTAGTGTGAGTGCATGATAATCATCACCCACTGTCAAACCACTGAATGCTGATGGGAAAATAAAAAAAATCTTTGGATTCAGATGCGTGAATGGAGGAAGGCCTTTTCTTCAGCGGTTGACGCATATAAGGGAAATGATAAGAAGAGAAAAGCCTGGTGAGAGAAGAGGTGATATACATGGGGAGCGTCAAAAAATTGGCAGAAATGTGCCCTAAGTGTTATGGACCACCCGTATCAGGAAAACGAGAAGATGAGCCTGATTACATTTTGTGCATGGATGGCAATTTCCAACATCGAAGACATCTGAACGCAAGTGTTGAGCTCACAGATAACTTGAAGAACCCTTCTTTTTTCATTCAACCAAGCGAGGTTTCTGCGATGAAGGAGTCAATGGAAATGTTGGACCCACGTAATTTTGAAGGAACAGTAAGTTTAATCATGAATATTGCAAAAAAAGCATGGCTTTATTGAACATATTATACTACAATTCAGGACAGGTGTACTGAGCAGCACACTGCTGCCGATGATACCAGAAACAGTGGAACCTGGAAAGAATGTGACGATACTGGAGTTTTTGGTTTGGAGTGTTGGCATGATCAACTGTTAAGGATGATCAATATTGTTCAAAGTGGCAAGAAGTATGTTTTTGATTGGATTTGCCTTTCTTTTATACATTTTGCATCAAGAGGTTGGGTGTTAATGGTTTACTTGACTGTATATTGATTATTTTTCTTCAAGAGCCCACTTCCAATGACAATGATTAATCATATGATTCAATCTACCAATGAACAAGGTGGTGAACGCAAGAAATTGGCCTTTTTATACAACATTGGTTGCAACATTGAGAAGGGAATCCACCAAGTAAGTTTGGTTATATTTCAATCAAATTGTACAAGCATATCAAGGAGATAATTAATAAAAACTTGTGTGCCCAAAAACAAGCGCAATCAATTTCCAGATGAGCTTGAATCTAGAAGCCTAAGGTTTGGAACAAGCTTGTTTCATGCATATGTCCATGAGTGGTCTTGCCAACTCCGGTACAATCCTCGATTAAATGATGGTTGGGGAATGTCTGACAGGGAGGGAATGGAGCGGATCTGGTCTGATTTCTCACCTCTGATAAGCCAACTTTGTTACTTCACTGTTATGATCTGGCTACAGAGAGAAGGGACTGTCTGGGGTGCAAGGTACACGTCTATCTGGGTCCTGATCCTGAATGAGTAGATTGCAAGATGTGGACCGCTCTGGGTGCGGGTCTGGCTCTGACTATAAGCTGTAGCTTGTGACAAGTAAGTGACAGTCACTGGATCATAACACTATCCCCCTTTTAATGCCCAAGCCTCCACCGTCCTGACAGAAGGAAATTCTAACAAAATTTTACTGATCCACCTCTTTTGGCTCTAGTGCATCCTGTCCCCGGGCAGCATTAAAAAACCCCTTGGGAAAAAGCTTGCCCTCTCACTTTCTTCTCCTTGTCCTCTTGTGCCTAGATGCTGCGTCCGGGTGGTTTTTGTTGAATTTGTCCACTAGTTTGCGGCAGTTCACCAACTGTGGTTCTGGTTCCCACAAATCTTCCTCCCTCCCGTATCCTTCCCAACTGACAAGGTACTCGAGGTGTCGTCCTTTGCGTCAGCAGTCTAAGATCTCGCTAACCTCTCACTCCTTCTCCCCGTTGACGGTGATTGGTGGCAGAGGTGGTCGGTGTCGCCCTGCAAACCGGTCTCTGTTGTGTTTTCATAGGATCGACACGTGGAAGACCGGGTGCACCCCGCGCATGGTGGCGGGTAGCGTCAGCTTGTACACTGAAGTTGAGATTTGTTCCTTGAATGGGAACGGCCCCTGCCATTGTGGTGTTCCAAACATGACACAAATTTTCAATTTTTTATTCTATCTATTTTTCTCTTATTCTTCTCTATTTCTTTTCTCTTTCTCATTTTTTCTCTTATATCCACTAAGATATCCTCAAATATTATTGAAGAATCAGAATCTACGGCAAAATTCACCCTAGACACAACTTACGGCATATTCACCACTCACCGGATCAGGAAGCATCAGCAAATCAACATACTCCGTCACCTAAACCTTAATCCCTACTACAGTCACCAAAATACAAAACCCTCAAAACCCCATAGATTGTTCCAGCAAAACATTCTTCAGGCCATTTGATCCTAGGGAACAACTCACGGAATCTCTCTTACATGCCTGGATCAATAGTTATGGCCAATATTAGTTCCTAGACCCGACTTTATTCCAGTTATTCATAGTTACACGGCGCTTTCACAAGGCATCACACAAAAACCCCACCCACAACTCAACCACTAGGCCCAGGTAACCCCTTTTCTAGGATGTTCCACCCAACTTAGGCCCACAACACTCATGGAAAGTTCCATCAGGTTCAGAACCACAAGTCACACACATTTCACTTGTTCCATTGTTCCATTTGTTTCCATCAACCACAACTCAGCCCTGATTAGTCATCATTTGTTGTTCCACTGTGTTCCATGACCATTGTTCCAACCACAAGTTGACCACCCCCCATTTGTCAGGATTTTGATATAAAAGAGGCTCTCCTCTAGCTGTTTTCCCCCTCCTCACCAGATTCTGGGATCCATCACATTACACACCATCCACAGATACCTTTCACTATCCCCTATAGTCTAATACACTGGTCACTCCTCATTATAAGTCACTCAATATTGAGGTTTTAGTCAATCAACATCAGCAATAACAACTTCATCATTACTCATTTAAACAACTCATCTTGACCCACTTGGTAGAAGCGTCAGCTCCCAAAAACTCATTTCGCACTACAAACCATTATCATCATCATCCATCCTTGGTAGTAGCGTCAGCTCCCAGAACTCATTAGCTTAACACACCTTCATCATCCACATACACTCTCAACATTCACCAATATCATCATCACCTACCATCAACAACATCATCATCAGCACATCATCTTTATCATCATCATCACATACACTTAACACTCAACACATCCTTAGTCACCTATACTTGCTATACCAACTGAAGTATCTTGGATACACTTACTATCACTTGAATTAAAGCCTGCCAATCATAGATTGGGGGGTCTTGTTTTAGTGTCTAGTATAGGAACGGCAGAGTCATCCTCACATCATCCCGTTCCGCACTCAGCAAAAGGTCTTCACTGACACTTTTGAGCTTTACAAGGGAGTCCCCAACGTGATAGGATCCAGTTGTCATAGCAAGGTTAAAAGTTATCAATTCATAGTTAATCACCTAGTTATAACCAAACAAACAGAAGTATTAGTTACTAATAGGAGTACTAACAAATTTGAACAAGTGACACACCATAGTTTATCTTAACCACCTTCTGTTATCTTATATATTATTAGCTAACAGGTATATCTAGTAGTACTCCTCACCTAAACCACCATCCCTCCACAAAAGCAACTACCAATATAGACCACGAGGCGAGGTTACCGAAATTAGACTAGCGTATTGAGAAGGACAAGAAGATCTGAATATTGCGACTAGAATCGAAAAAGGAACCCGAACTTTAGGATTTGATTTGCAGAATAACGCGAGTGGACGTCAATTATTGAAGAATACAGTCATAACCCCAACCTTGCCCTGGATCAAAGTACCAGAGACCAACCATAAACCAATTCACCCAAGGGACTACTACTAGAAAGTATCAACAAAACTAATCAATAACAAGGAACAGAAATCAGTTACAATAAACAATGGCACCGTATCCACAAGACAAAGATTTGGAAAATATCCTACCATTAACGAACCCTTCTGGATCGGGCGGAATATTTCCAGGCAGTTTAAACATGAATATTGATCCACCTAGCTCTGGCATTGGCGCTGGACACGTTCCTACACCTCCACCGCCACCCCCAGTTTCGACCTATTGCACGGGAAAACCTAGAATCAATCTTCGGACGTCCCCAGCTTATCAGAAACAAAAGGCAAGAGAGCAAGAAGAAAGGAACCAAAAAGATGAAATTCCGACCCACTCAGGCGAGGAACAACACCACCAACAAGAACAATACCAACACAGCAACATAATAAACCAGCAACTGGCACTTACGGCTTACGACCTGACAATTTTGAAGAATTCAGACCACGGCCAGCAGTTATAATCAAGGAACCAGACCTCAAGTACGAAGGAGATAACTTCAAAGAATTCCTAGACCGGTTTGAGTTGGCTGCTGAGATATATGGCGCAGGAGATTTCGACAAAGCTCGTCAAGTATGCAGATTTGTGAAAGGCGAAGACTTGAAGAAGGAACTAGAATCGATGGAAGGATACGACGACAGGGATTGGAAGACTCTACGCAAGAGCATGCTTGATGTATGGGGAGGCTCGCCTTTGAAGATTCGTTACACCATCCAGGACCTATATGACTTAATCAAGCTCTGTCAAGACAAAGGAGGGATCAAGGACATCAAGGACTTTAGGATCTACCAGTCAAAATTTATGATGATCACCAAATACCTGGTCCGAAACGAACACATACCCGCCAAGACCAGTGTATCACACTTATTTTCCTGGCATTCCCACGAGAATATCAAGTCAGCATCAACCGAGAACTAGTCAAAAGCGATTTAATTCCTACTGGAAAAGATGGATACAACAAACCACCCATTCTAGAGGACGTTATGGAAGTAGCGGAGGACGAAGTTCGAGCCCGATCTATAAACGCCTTCGAAGCTGGATCCAACTTTGCTGCAGCAAACAAAGAAATGCAGAAGAACTTGGACTTGAAGAAAGGAGATGGAAAGAAACGAGAAAAGATGTTGGAAGAATATCCCAAGGAACCAGTTCAGTCACAAATCGAAAGTATGGCCAAAGCCATTGAAGCACTTGCCAGTAAACTCAATGCCCCAGCCAAAGCAGAATATTCACGCGGAAATGAAGCACCATCGGGACGTCTCTATGAGCCACGACCCTGCTCTTACTGTCACCGTGAAGGTCATAATTCAGCATACTGTCATGAAGCTCAGAAGGATGAACGAGAAGGATTAGTGAAAAGAGATGGAAAGTTCTTCAACCTACCTAGTGGCGAGCGAATTCCCTGGGACCCTTCAAGACCTATCAGATCTGTAGTAGCAACTGAATCAGCCAAACCAAAAGCAAAAATCAATACGGTATATGCAACAGACAATTCAGCAGTATTTCAGGTCAACAGGAACATGAAGAACCTTCTGATGTTCAATCAGCAATGCAGCACATAGTTTGGGACCCACCAAAGCTAGGATCCGAGGAAGCTCTCAAAAAGCAGTCTGCCAGAGAAGAAGAAGCCTTGAAACAACAAAAGCAGTTCCGGATGGAAGCAAACGCAGCCACCACACAAGCAGAAGCAATGCGAGGGCGACGAAAGGTCCAACACGAAGAAACTGCAATGGACATAGATCGGGGGAACCATCCGAGGAAGTGATTGCGGAAGTACCTGCGACTAGGAGGACTCCTGGAAGAATTCTAGAAGCACCACAACCCAAGAAAGACAAACCATCAGCTGAGGCAGCTTTGTTAGCAGAATTAGACAATATGAAGATGCCAACCACTTTTTCCCAGCTCACCGCTATATCACCAACCTACGTGGAGGAGCTCATCAAGAAACTTCAAAACAGAATTCCCGGACCACAGGCTTCAAAACTATCCTACATCAAAGAGGTCGGAGCTAAAACCCATAAAGTAGCAGGAGCAATGATCAAACAGGAAGATGAAGAGGAGAAAGACTTTAACTGTTTTTACAGCTGCGCTCTTGGTTACATCGAAACACGGATTAAGGACGAAAGGGTACCCTTCATGATTGATTCGGGGTCAATGGTCAATGTCATACCAGCCAAACTAGCAATCGATCTGGGATTGGAAGTAGTAGAAGTGGACATTCCCATGAGAGGAGTTGGGGGAGAGCGGTGCGACATAAACGGAGTAGTTGAAAACTGTGATCTTACAATTGGACGATTTACGGGACCAGTACACCTCTTTGTGGCACCGCAAGCTCAAGAATGCATTTTGGGACGACCATTCTTATTCGATTACGACTGTACTTTGGACTACCCGGCGATGGCGAATATCTGCAATTTCAAGGCGACGTTGGACGACGAATCACAGTTCCAATTGCCAGAGTAGGAAAGGGGACAGGGTGGAATCAGTTTAAACACCTAAATGGGAAACCAGCTAAAATTTCAACCAACCAGCATTTTTTATGAATTCAGGTGTCCTAACCAAAGAATTGCCATTGGACCCAGTAACGACCATCAATTCTAGGGCACCTAATCAAAAATTATCTGGGTTAAAAAACTATTTCTCTTTATCAAACAAAGTTCCATCAAAACAAAGTTTAAGAAAATCTACATTCACCTACTTTTCTACTCCATCAAGAAGTTCCTATTTTTACTGGTAATATTTCCTAAGGCCCTCAAAGCTATTTTTAAAAAGAAAACAGATAAACCCAAAAATAGGCTCTTTCAGCACATCTCAAACAAGATCAGGGCTTGGAACCAGAAAGGAAAAGAGGAAGGACCGGTGGTTAACAACAACTTACTTTTGAAGGGGCTCAAATTAGCTGATCAGGACGGCCGCTGCATGGACCCGGATGGCGAGACCCTATGGTGTATGACCAAATACAAACCCGTAGCTAAGAAAGTCAGGCCCGTGAATCAAGCCATGCCGCAATCAATCAACCCACCACTTCAAAGACCACCCCTCACTAGAGATCCGTATCAGACACCACTCACCCCTCATCCACCAGATTTTAACCAACTTGGAAAGTAACGGAGGAGCGGTTGGGCGTTATCAGTTTTGGACCTGACGGATGGTTAAGCGCAGAAGAACTCAAGTTATTCAACATCTTATAGTGCTCAGGCAGGGAGCGTTAGCGTTTTGTCCCGCGGAACGAGGCTTACTCAAACATTCTTATGGACTACCTTACGTCATTCCGGTCATTGAGCATGAGCCATGGCAAAAGAAACCAATCCCAATACCCGCAGCTATCAAAGACGAATACGTAGAGTTAGTGAGGGAAAGGATAAGAACCAAGTTATACGAACAGTCAACCTCAAGTTATTCAAGCCCAGTCTTTTGTGTCAAAAAGCATGATGGGAAGCTCCGGATAGTCCACGACCTTCAAGAAATGAATAGGGTGACAATTCGGGATGCTGGACTACCACCCGCAACAGAAGAATTCATCGAAGCATTTGCTGGACGTGCGTGCTATGGACTAGGCGACATCATGGGAGGATATGACGAAAGGGAATTAGCGGAGGAATCTCGACCTTTGACAACCTTTGACACACCTTTGGGAAGATTTCAACTCACGCGATTACCTCAAGGAGCAACTAACTCGGTAGCAGTCTATCAAGCACAGATGATGTGGATCCTGCAGGAAGAAATACCAGAGTATGTAGGCGTATTCATAGACGATGGAGGAATCAAAGGACCAAGGACGACTTACGACGGCGAGGTACTGAAGGAGAATCCGGGGATTAGACGGTTTATATGGGAGTATGCGATTACTTTGGAAAGGGTACTATTCAGGATTGAAGAGGCCGGGCTCACGATATCAGGCAAGAAATTTGCGTGTTGCGTCCCAGCTTTGGATATTGTAGGTCACGTGGTCTCAAAGGAAGGGCGACGGGTATCCAGGCAGAAGAAAAACAAAATCATAACCTGGCCAACTCCTGAAAATGTCACGGAACTCAGAGGATTTCTAGGATTAGTCACTTACGTGCGAATATTTATAGAGAATTATCAGAAAAAGCAGCACCTCTCAGGCAACTTACCAGGAAGGAAGCAGAATGGATATGGAGTGGCGACTGCAATGAAGCATTCAATCGACTGAAGCAAATAATTGGAGAAGATATTGTTTTGAAGAGTATTGACTATTCACCTGAGGCCGGGATCATTCGACTAGCGGTGGACTCAAGTTTTATAGCTGCAGGAGCAGTACTATCTCAGCAAGAATTAGACACAGGGTTGGATCGACCAGTTCTCTATGAATCAATAGTCTTTTCACCAGTGGAATCAAGGTACTCTCAACCAAATTAGAACTATGTGGAGTAGCTAGGATTTTGAAGAAACTTCAGACGTACCTGTGGGGCCAGCATTTCGAACTCCAAGTGGACGCCAAGTCTTTAATTCAAATGATCAACTCTCCCTCACTTCCAAACGCCCCTATGACCAGATGGGTGGCTTTCATTCAGCTTTTTTCATTTGACATAGTACATAAGCCAGGAAAAACCTTCACATTACCGGATGCACTCTCCAGAAGACCAATTTCTAGCGAGGAAGAAGAATTCTATGAAGATCAGCCTGACTTTGATGAAGAAGAACCACTTATAAAGCCATGCTACCTGTTTCGGATCTGCTCAATTCAAACCCAATTAGAGACAAAGGAGTGGGAGGAACCGGGATATTGGCGGCAACTACGACACTATTTGGAAACTCTCGAGCAACCACCGGATATGGACAAAGAAGATTTTGCAAAATTAAGAAGAAACTCAGCCAAATTCTACAGCAGCGAAGGAAGGCTCATGAGGAAGCATTCACCAGCCCCGCAAATAGTTATATCCAAAGATACTTATCAAGAAAAACTCCTCCGGAAGGTCCATGAAGAGCTAGGTCATCGAGGAGTGGAAGAAACATATCAGCGGCTAGTAACACGGTTTTGGTGGCCTAGTCTGAAGAAGAAGGTAAAATTATGGGTTAAAAGTTGTGCAGCTTGTCAGAAGAGGGATCCGCTAGTACCAAGGGAAATTCGAAATCCGACCGGTAGCAGTAATCTTTTTGGACGAGTTGCGCTGGACGCATGTCACATCAAAGCAGGACAGTATAAGTACCTGATAGTAGCACGGGACGACTTATCCGGATGGGTAGAAGCAGCTCCATTGGTCAAACTCACGGCAAGCAATGTGGCCAAGTTCCTTTTGGAATACTGGGTCTATCGGTATGGCTCCATCAAGACAGTCACGACGGATAACGGATCGGAGTTCAAGGAAGATTTTGAAGAGGCAGTGCAGAAGATTGGGGCGAAACTAATCCAGACTACGGCATATTACCCCGAGGCAAATGGAATGGTGGAAAGAGGGCACAAACCTATAAAAGATACTTTAGTCAAAATGTGTGGAGGATCTGGGGGAAAATGGAGGGAGTACTTACCCTTGGTTTTATTCTCAGACAGAATTTCTACAAAAAGGACCACTGGATTTACGCCCTACGAAATCATCTTTGGCCAATTACCTGTGTTGCCTGTGGATTTGGAAATGGACACCTACCTGGGAGTTGATTGGCTTAGTATCAGCACTACAGCAGAATTACTGGAAGCCCGGACAAAGCAGCTGGAAAGGCGGGACGAAGTCATAAAAGAAGCTCACGATAAGTTAATGCAGGCACGTGAAACCTCAGTGCGTTATTGGGACCGAAAAATGGCAGCAAGATTACGAGAACCGTTGGATCCTGGTGAACTAGTGCTAGTCTACAACAAAAGTCTAGAGGATCAGTGGGGAAAACTTTTTGCAAACCGGTGGAACGGACCATTCAAAGTGAAAGAACAGCTTCCTAAAGGATCATACCTGCTAGAAGAATTGGACGGGACGGAACTGAAACGGACTTATGCAGCCTCCCACATCAAGAGATTCTTTCCACGTGGACGTAAACTAGATGATATACAGCAAGAAGAGCTAGATGCAGAAGAAGAAGGCTCAGCAGAACAATCAGACCAGCAGGAAGAAGATGAAGAAGACGCTATGGATCAGTCAGAATAAACCTACCTCCTGGATACGAGACTAAACTGTTCACACTCAAAGTCACCAACAGTTATCAACTGCCACTAACCCAGATGTGGCCAAAACTTCTTCAATTTTTTCATCAGCTCCTACATCAGAAAAAGAAGAAAAACAATGGAAAAATAAAGAAGTTGGGGGAGGAGTCTTACCCCTTCTTTTGGATAAAAGAAGTCATAAAAATACTTAAAAATGAATAAAAGCTCAAACAAGATTCATTTAACTCACATCATTTTTCTTGAAGATTTTTTCTCCTTCCCCTCCAGTTGGCAGCTTCAGCCCTCAAGACTTATAAAAATTAAACTCACTGTTGGCATTTCTCACTCAGGGACATGGCAAGGTTAGGGACAACCTCATTTAAGTTGGGGGAGGGGTATTGTTAGATTTATTTCAAATTAAAAAAAAAAAAAAAAAAAAAAAAAAAAAAAAGAACTAATAAAAATATAGACTAAAAAACTACGATACAAGATTTTTTTTTTTTCCAAGGTTTTTTTGTTTTTTTCAGTTTTTTTTCTTATCACATTCGATTTTTTTGGTTTTTTTTCGGATTTTCACCCCGGGAGCTCATAACTCGTGGTATTCAGACCAATTGGCGGCCTAGAAAAAGAACAAACGAGGCAATCAGTACACCACAGGAGCAGGGAAGAAAGACAAAATGAAAGAGAAAAACTCACCGCAGTTTATTGGCGGCGCATAACTCGATCAAGCGAGTGATAGCGGCGGGTGATGAACTTGAAGGTTTGCACGCGGTCGGCGCACTCGGCTCCGTCGCGAGGAGGGAATCGGGTGTAGTTCGACACCATGGCGGACATGGCGGATTGGTAGAGGTCGGTAAGGTGTTGAGGACCGAAGGCGAAGCGATCGAATCGGGCCGGCTCATGATCACGACGAAGGAGTGCGTGGATTTGGTCGTCGTCGAGCCGATGGTAATCTTCGGGATCGAAAAAACCAGGAGGATTGGGTGTCGCGGGGCGAGAGAAGTTAGTGAAGGGATAGGTGGTCGAGACCGGGTCGCCTTGATCGTTGGTCAGTAACGGCTCGGATTGGGCGTCCGCGGGGTCGGAATCGGTGTCGATCGGATCCGTAGTCGGGGCGCGAGGCTCAGAGGCAGGACGAGGAACCGGGGGCGCCGCCGTGTTATAGAAGTGGTCGACAATAAGGTCCTAACGCACGAAGGAGATCAGAACCATTAGACGCTAGAAGAAATGAGGGAGCTTACATGCGCTTCGTTAAACACGCGGGTAGCCTCAGCGATACGAGCTGGGTCACCTATAAGCCGACCACGCGTCTCGGAGGCAGGGCATCTGGTACCAATAGGACGAGGTCAGACTAGGCGGAAGAAATTAAAAAAAAAAAAAAAAAAAAAAAAAAAAAAAAAAAAAAAAGAGAGCGCATCCTGAGGAGCTCCTCGGAAGCAGTAAGCCGGGCCATTGCGGAGGTGCTCGGGGAGGCTCTCGAGACCAGGAGGGACTGGGCCCTGGGATAGGCTGGGAACGCCGGGGGGATGGAGCGAGACTCCACGAACGGAGGGTACGGATCGTACACGGAGGGGTTGATGCGATGCGCCGGATGCCCGAGGATGGCCCGATTGGAGCGGAGCGCCTGTGAAGCCCGTCAGATCAGTAACAACGAAGGGTATAGATGAAAAGAAAAGAAAACTTACCGAGGTCTCCGGTTCGACGTGAGTGGGACGAAATACTGGGAGAGGACGTTCGACGACGGGTCGGCGAATAATAGAGCCGTGCTGATCGACAATGGCTATGCCATTTCGGAAGAGGACTCCATTGGAGTCAAAATACATATCCTCGAAAGGAGGAGGAACTGTAGTAGGAGCTCGAACGGAGGCGGGATAAGCATCAGAAGAAGGGAGCATAGCTAAGGAAGAACGGTTTCGGCGGCGATAAGCTCGGCTAATGGTGGATCGGTAGGGGTATGGAGCAGGTTTGTAAGAGGCTTTAGCTGTGCGGATGACAGTCATACGACGTGTGGTAGATCGCTGGGGAAGGAAAAACGGAAATCCGACAACACGGCCGGTACTTATACCCGGCGGAAAACGGAGGAGAGGGCCAAACAGGGAAGACTGAGTCGAGACAGGGCGTTTGTCGCCGCCGGCTACACCGATGCCCGTACGATTGAGTGGGTCGACCAGGGTAAGACAGATTGGGCCGAGGGCTAGTCGCTGATAGGCGGGTAGTGTCGACCGACCCAGTCGACGCACGGGTGGCAGATTGGCCGGCATGATGGGGCGGCTGTCACCTGGAAGAAAACTCAACACCCATTAGTGGCAAATACCATGTGTGGAAGGAAAAAGGACGAGAAGAAAAAGGAAGAGCTTACCAGATCGAAGCTAGTGGCCGGCCGATTGCGTGGATGATGCGATGCGAAGACGGGGGGATTGGATTTTCGGACATCTGGCAGCTGACAGGTCGCTCCAGAGCCGCGAGGTACCCATATCCGAATCGGAGGAGTACGTAAGCCGGGGGTGCGGCGCAGCCGCCCAAGGCTTCTAGAACAACCCGGTCGAACACGTAAGCGGGGGGCGCGCCGCAGCCAGCCGAACACCCCGAACCCATCCGAAACAGACGGGCTGGGCCCGACGCACAACAAAAAGACGGCCCGCCCACACCCAAGGGCTGCGGCCCGACCCAACAACAAAGCTACGGAGCCCACTGCGCACTGCGCAAGGCGGACCGAACCCAGACCAACGTCACACGTATACGCGACGTCGACAGCTGCGGATGCTGCGGACTGCGCGCAGCAACCCGAAACCCCCGAAAAACACGAAACCCTAAAAATGCTCGAAAAATCAGAAAATCCAAAAATTAAGGTTTGGACGTCAAAAATCACCAAAAATAACTCAACATCACAACTTTTAAGTTGGGGGAGGATACTCCACCCCGTGACAGATAAAACCTTGTTTATTCTGGAAAACCGTCAGGACCTCTGGGTATCAGCATACAAAAACCCTAACTAAAACTCATTGAAAAGAAGTTGGGGGAGGGACCCCCAAAGCTGTACCGCATGTCATCAAACTAGCTCAGGCGCACAATACTCAGCTTACACGGGAAATTCACTAGGATTCAGGCTTCCACTCAATCAATTTCTGGATCAGTATCAACCTACAAACTCATAAAACCTCCAAAAACAGGCAGATAAAATCAGAAAAGTCAACAAAACAGCAAGAAACTACGTAAATCATCAAAAACACCCAGAAAATCAGTAAACCCCAAAAACATGGACTGCGGGAATTCTTCTTCAACTGTACTAACTAGTTTCATCAAGACTCAAGATGTGGCCACACTTAGGACGGATTGTCTGGGGACAGACAATAAGTTGGGGGAGGATGTGGTGTTCCAAACATGACACAAATTTTCAATTTTTTATTCTATCTATTTTTCTCTTATGTCTTCTCTATTTCTTTTCTCTTTCTCATTTTTTCTCTTATATCCACTAAGATATCCTCAAACATTATTGAAGAATCAGAATCTACGGCAAAATTCACCCTAGAACACAACTTACGGCATATTCACCACTCAACTGGATCAGGAAGCATCAGCAAATCAACATACTCCGTCACCTAAACCTTAATCCCTACTACAGTCACCAAAATACAAAACCCTCAAAACCCCATAGATTGTTCCAGCAAAACATTCTTCAGGCCATTTGATCCTAGGGAACAACTCACGGAATCTCTCTTACATGCCTGGATCAATAGTTATGGCCAATATTAGTTCCTAGACCCGACTTTATTCCAGTTATTCATAGTTACACGGCGCTTTCACAAGGCAATCACACAAAAACCCCACCCACAACTCAACCACTAGGCCCAGGTAACCCCTTTTCTAGGATGTTCCACCCAACTTAGGCCCACAACACCCATGGAAAGTTCCATCAGGTTCAGAACCACAAGTCACACACATTTCACTTGTTCCATTGTTCCATTTGTTTCCATCAACCACAACTCAGCCCTGATTAGTCATCATTTGTTGTTCCACTGTGTTCCATGACCATTGTTCCAACCACAAGTTGACCACCCCCCATTTGTCAGGATTTTGATATAAAAGAGGCTCTCCTCTAGCTGTTTTCCCCCTCCTCACCAGATTCTGGGATCCCATCACATTACACACCATCCACAGATACCTTGCACTATCCCCTATAGTCTAATACACTGGTCACTCCTCATTATAAGTCACTCAATATTGAGGTTTTAGTCAATCAACATCAGCAATAACAACTTCATCATTACTCACTTAAACAACTCATCTTGACCCACTTGGTAGAAGCGTCAGCTCCCAAAAACTCATTTCGCACTACAAACCCTTATCATCATCATCCATCCTTGGTAGTAGCGTCAGCTCCCAGAACTCATTAGCTTAAAACACCTTCATCCTCCACATACACTCTCAACATTCACCAATATCATCATCACCTACCATCAACAACACCATCATCAGTCACCACTATCATCTTTATCATCATCATCACATACACTTAACACTCAACACATCCTTAGTCACCTATACTTGCTATACCATCTGAAGTATCTTGGATACACTTACTATCACTTGAATTAAAGCCTGCCAATCATAGATTGGGGGGTCTTGTTTTAGTGTCTAGTATAGGAACGGCAGAGTCATCCTCACATCATCCCGTTCCGCACTCAGCAAAAGGTCTTCACTGACACTTTTGAGCTTTACACCATCTGTGGTATATTTTTGCGCTTGGCTGTGTTGTCGCGATTTGTTTGCTGTTGAGCCACGCTTTGTCGCCAACCTTCCAGTCAGGGGTTAGGCGGACCTTCTGGTTGAATTGCTTCCTCATCGCTTCTTGCGCTCCCTCAAGGCAGGCTTGGACTTCTTGTATTTGGCGTAGTCAATCTGCCACCGCTGGAAGACATTGTTCTGTAGACGGGATGCTCCCCAGCGCCGGGTTAAATCCATAATTGGCTCTGAATGGAGATGTGCCAGATGACTCGTGCCGGTTATTATTGTACGCAAATTCTGCTATGGGTAGCATGGGTTCCCAGTCGGACTGGCGGTGTAGGACTCCTTGTGGGACAAATGTTATATTTGGTAAAGATCCGGCTGGGGGAAATAAACTGTGTTACTAGGTTGAAAGGCTAATACAACAGTTTAAGGGTGGTTTATTGGCCTTCCCCTTTATAAATACTACACTATTTGTAAGGAATCTCAAAATCAATAAAAGAGAAAAAAAAGATATGGCTGATTTCAAGATTGAACTACTTAAGTATAGTAGTCTCAATCAGACTTAGATCAATGAATCAATGAAACAAGTGAAATGGTTCAACTAGTAAGATGGATAAACAACCCAGTGGGGTTAATTTATGTGGAGTGATGATGATGGAGTGATGAGATGATGTGGATGGTTGAATGGTATGATGGTGATGTGTAATGATCTACTACTATGGTTTGTTGTTGACTAATACTAATAAGCTGATAAGGGCTAACTTATTCTGGTTGGTTGTTGTTGTTGATTATCTATGGTTGGTTTATGTTGTTGACTAATCTTTAACAAGATGATGATGGCTAAATTATTATGACTTATGACTGTTTTTGACTGACTAAATAAGCTGAAGATGACAAGCTTATTTTCAGCCTCTGTGATGCCAAGGGCTAGTACCTTTTAGCTACACAAGGTGATAAGAGTGCAAATGATGGGTAGAGTGGGGTATTTTCACGTAGAAAAGTAGTAAGGAAAGAAATAAAAAGAATATAATTCTTTTTTATAGAGGGGCCTGCTGGCGCAGGGGTGTTTGTAGGTGCCCTCTAAATCAGAGATCTGCTAAGCAGGGTGGTATCTGATTAAGCAAACAATGGGTTTCTGCGTAACAGAAGGTGGTACCAAAGTGCTTTTCCAATTAAGGAACCAGGATGGGGACAGAAGGATGAAAGAAGTACTCACTATTGCTTCTTTCAAGCCAAAAAGCCACGTAGGGGGGTGAAGTAGAGCTGCTGGGTAGATTGGTAGGTTTCTGCGCAGGAGCTGGACACGTAGGTTGGTTGATTTAAAGAGAACACCACGGATAAAACAGGCAAAACAGGGCAGAGTAACTGAAATAAGGACAGGACACGGCGTAACTGATTGACTGTCATAATAATTGATGATGATGAACAAATTTTGGCGTGGAAAGAGGGCTCTATATATACTAATTTCACTCATAGTGGAGGACCTTTCTGCCTGTGTGCGTGTAGTAACTAGTTTTCAGCGCAATGTGGCCAATTTGGGAGATTGGCACTAACAAGGCTCATCCCAATGACACTGCTGGTCATTAATTCAGCGTCACAAGTGCTTTTTATGACCTTAATAACCTATTTAGTTATTGTAACTAAGGTACATAGCAACACTGACGTGTAATTGTATCTGAAATGGGCCACAAATGACGCAAATATTGGGCCACAAATGGCTAAGGCCAATCATTAAAGGCCACTCTGGCTATGTTACTCTTATGTATTCAAGGTTTTTATTAATAAAACCTTGTAAATAAACCACGTAGAATCTACTTTTACCCTAGTTACACTTGTACATATGTTGTAACTAGCACTACAAACATTTGTAATTTCACCTAAAGAAAAAACTACTGTTTGGGTTAAGCAAAATGTTAACTTTTTTCAACAAAATGGCTCAGTAATAAAAATTGAGCAAAACTGAGCATGCTCAGCAAAATCCCCCAAAGTTGCCATAATGAATAAAAATCATTTCTGCTCAGTTTCTAAAAAAAAAAAAAAATTGCTGAGCATGCTCAGTAAAGCTTATTTTTCACTTCTGACCATTTTCTGTAAAATTGGGTATATGTTTTGCCCATCCCAATTTTACATTTTCTTTTTGGGCAGAGTTGCAAATGTTTGTAGTGTAGGGGATTAGCTGTTTCCATGCATTTTGGCCTTTTTTAAATTGGATTATATAATCCACGCGCGGGGTTGGAGGTTTAAACCCCAATTGGGCCTAACTCCCAAACTATACACAACACCTCAATTATAAGTCCATAATTGGTCATTTCACATATAGTATGCATATATAACAAGTACATACGTGTGTAATGTCCATGTGACATATATTTGTGGCCAATTCTTACGGGTAATTGGTTCAAGGTGAAGGAGTAGGAATTTAGGGGTACTTCCAGTGAGGGACCCTACATTAATTTGCATGAGGATTCAGAATATGACATAATATTCTAAGTTATCCTCAAGGTTTAGAAGTTATTTAGTATTTTTGTAAAAAGTAGTTGTTATTTTAATTTATTACTTATTTTTATGGTGCCAGGACTTTGCTAAGCTTATTGGATAAAAATAAGTAAACTGATTTTTTGTACATTATTAGTCATATAAATGGGTCTTAATATTGTAGTAATAATGTCTCTATTTTATGTTACCTTTGTCAGGTTGGCTCTGTCATAGTAGCAAGCTGACACTTATTGAGGATGATGGTTGGTGACTAATACTACTACTAATCTTGGCCACTAATAATAAGAGGCTGGGGACAACTGTAACTTATTATAAGGGTTGGGTGGTTGGTTGATTTACTAACTGAATAGCTCTAACACTTTGACTTATGATGACTGACTTAATTTACTGACTAACTGACTGACTGATTGGTTGGTGATGGGGTGATGTTCCCATGACGGGGGGAAAGGAAAGTCCTGGTGAGAGAGGCCCTCCTTTTATAGCAAAATATGAGGCATTTTTGCTGGTGGTGATTTGATTTGAGGCATTTTTGCTGGTGTGAACTTGAGAACTGCACAGCCTCATGCGGGTTGTGCATAAATTGAGCTATTTCTGCTGGTGGTGAGGATCTGGGTTGCACAGCATTTATGCGGGTTGTGCGTAAATTGAGTTGATTTTGCTGGTGGTGAAGATCTGGCTTGCACAGCATTTATGCGGGTCGTGCGTAAATTGAGATGCTTTTGCTGGTGGTGAAGATCTGGGTTGCACAGCATTTATGCGGGTTGTGCGTAAATTGAGCTGCTTGTGCTGGTGGTGAAGATGTAGTGTGTTTATGTGTATATATATGTAGCTATGTAGATGTAACTAGACTATGTATGTAGCCTATGTAGATTTATATGTAACTGTAATATCTATATGTAACTGTAATATCTGTATGTAACTAAAATATATATATGTAACTAGACTTATGTACATGTAACTAAACTATGTAAATGTAACTAGAATATTTAGGTAAAGCTTCTTGGTATTTGGAACGTAAATGGAACACCACAGCGGTACTGAACATAGTGCCGGAGGTATTATTCAACTACTTTGTTTGAGATTTTGGATTGGCCGTCTGTGCGTGGGTGGTAGGCTGTCAAGGGTTGCAATCAGATTCCCAGTCTCTTGCTCAGTTCTCGTGTGATGCTGCCCCTGTCTGAGACTATGGTTTTTGGGGTGCCGTGGAGTTTCCAAACGATCTTGATCAGCAGTTCTGCCAGCTGGTCGGCGTTCATGGACTTCCTACAGGGCAGAAAGTGTGCCATCTTGGTTAGCCGGTCTATGACTGTCAGGATGCTGTCATGATCATTGGAAATGGGTAGATCTGTGATTGTATCATAACAGATATCCGTCCACGGGTCTGCCGGTATTGGCAATGGTTCCAGCGTCCCGTAAGGCCGTCCTGTCAAGCCCTTCACCCGTTGGCACAAGCCTCAGCCGTCGACATAATGGTTCACATATTGTTTCTGGGACGGCCAGGTGAAGCACCGCTATACCAACGTCAGGGTTTTGGCCCTTCCTGGGTGGCCTGCCAATTTGCTGTTGTGGCGGCCTCTGAGGATGACAAGTTTGATCCCATTGTCATCCGGTACTTTGATGCGGCCCCTGTTGTAGATCACGCCGTCTGTCTCTACTAGGTGGCCTGCTGCAGGTTGGCCCAAGGTTTGTCAGCCTTAGAGACAACAATGTTGCCCAAAAGGCTTCAACAATGTTTTCTTCTTATTCCTCTCTTCAATACGAGTATTTCAATACTATAATATCCATACTCTGTTGTGTATAAGTGTGAAATAATATAAGAGTGAAGTAATTAACCAGGAAGTTCACATAACATCTAATCTTTTTCTAAGTTCAACCTCATATTGCATATTCACTTTGATAAACATGGTTCATCACTTTCAAAGTTGGGCAGATGAAAATTTTCATCATCACTCACCAACCAGAACTTAGAAGAAACAGACCCATTGGACAACACTCCTCACTCATCAGAACTCCAGGTCCCATCATTTCCCCTCGTCGTCATGTCGTGGTCATTTGGTGTCACCTGTCTGACTAGTAAGCAGCTTTGCCAATCCCTCTTTTCTTCAAAGTTCATCTTGGAGCTTTGATCATCACCCCTTTCCTTCTTTCCTTCCTTTCCTTCTTCTTCTAGAGGCACATTAATCCAATCATCATTAAAGAATCATTCTCATTATCATTCTAGTCTAGTGGAGCTACTCATCCACTCAGGTTTCCTTATAAGTAACCTTGGCCTTAAGCCTAAAAAATAAGGCAGTCTCTGACTGTACCTTCTCCTGCTTCTCAGGTTGAAGAGACTGTGGCTCTGCCCGGTTCTGCATTTCTCCCTACTAAAGGTTGAGCCCACATACTTATCCTAAAAGGATACATATATTAGTTTTCTTTCTATTCCTCCTCCTCTCCCTTGTCTCTTTATTTCTTCTGAAATAAACCTTGTTGTTCCCCAATCTTGTGTCCTGCTGTCACTTAAGAGACCCAGGCTCACAATTGGGGGCCTCATCGGGAAATATATCACTAATAAAGACCTCTCCTCTCATCATATTACTTCTGAAAAGAATCATAATCATTAAATCAAGCTAACAAAAAACATTTTTTCATAAGGCCTCCCTACTTCCTTTTCTTATCAAAAACAGCTAGAAGTGCTGCCAAAATTTTCTACACCTTCCTCCTTTTGAAGAGTTACTTTTAGAACCTCTGCCAAAATATTTTTGGGCATAGTATCACCTTATAGTTTCTCTTCTTCATTAAAAACAGCTAGAAGTGCTGCCAAAAAATTTTATTCTCCTTTATTTTGAAGGATTCCTTCTAGAAACCCTGCCAAAATTTTTTCTTGGCTTTTGATCCAGCACTAATCTGCTCAAATCCTTTAAATTCTATCTGCTCCTACTCGCGCCATGCCCTCCCACTTAAGGAATGGCAAGGATCTATCGTTTGAACAACGCCGCACCGCCGAAAGAGCAGCTGCAAGAGACGCTGGGAGAATCCAGCAGCAACAGCAACTTGCCAACCTCGCAAGTCGCTCCAGCGCTCCAGAGCTACCCCTCCCATCTGCCTTTCATAGCTACCACGAGCTCCCAAATGCCAATGGCCTTGCCAGCTCCATCAGACAGAGCAGCGCCAACAATGGTCTTAGTGCTCCAGGCTCCGCCATAGACCACCCCAGCGTCCTTGGCGACCAACCAGCTGCAGGGTATACCCTTAGCCCAGCTGCACTTGAGAAAATACGCCGCTCCAGAGAGCAACAACAAGTTGCAGGAGCCACTAGCTCCATCAACCTCAGCAGAGCCATTGAGCTCAGACCCACCTCTGATCTCTGTGCCACAGGGCTCTCAGACCCAGCCAGCCATAGGAGTGCCGCCGGTGGTTACCCGCCCGTTGGCTACTCCCTCAGCTCAGATGCCCTTGAACGACTATGTCGCGCCCGAGAGCCACAGAGTGATGCTCAGAAGCTTGGACAAGATGGACCGCTCAACTCGCAAACAAGTGGCTCTCCAAGACCTAGAGAGATCCATGGCCACAGTCATACCAGCTCAGGAAGAGTTCATGACTATCTCAAGCATCCTTCAGGGCCAGTGGTTCCTGTTTATCAACGCTCAGCGGAGAGGCAACATGCGTCTCATGAGAACAGCCCTTCTCCAAGCGGTCTCTACCCAGTGAACCCTAGCAAGCATGTACGGGACCCATCATATGATGCAGGTGTTAGATGGATGGATAGCCAGAGAAGAACTAGCCCGACTAGAGCAATCCACACATCTTCAGACCAGGCGCCGCCAGACCCAAGTGCGTCCTGCGCAAGCACAGCTACACCAACAAGCACCTGTGCAGCAGCAGCAGCCCTCACAAGAGCCAATGACTCCCCCGCCTTCACCAACGGCCACACCACCCGCTACTGGACCCCTTCAAGGTTCCCAGATCCAACATCCAACAGCTCAGGAACAGCACCATGTCCAGTTGCAACCTCCACTCCAATCCAACCATCACCACTACGCCCAGCACCCACGGCAAAATGGAAGCCAGTTCAACCCCCCTTACCCGAGGAACAGACTCCTGAGGTACAGAGGTGGCCGCAGCAACCCCAACAGCAGCACAGCCCCCTTAGATCAACTTCCCCCAAACCCTCAGTGAAATCCAATTCTGATCCCTCTCTTGCTCACTATGCAGAAGGTTCCCTTAAAGAGTATTTTCTTAAAAACATTAATAGTGATTTTTGTAATGAAGCCCCCCTACTCATTGAAGAGAAATTGAAAGCTTTGTTTTCTAACTTTATTTCTGAGTTGTCTGGTACCATGGATTCTTTCCCTGGCACTCTACTTGAGTCTTGTGTTTTGAGACTAAGTTCTACTATCAACTCTTCTGTTCAAAAGATTATAACTTCAGAAGTGATCCCAGTTTTATTTGACCTAGTTTTCAAACACATAAATGAGTTCCCCTTGCCTCCCAATAGGAATGAACAGTTACAAGAGTTCTTCAATGACAAACTAGACAGCCTCCAGGATATCATAATTGGTTTGAACTCTGAGAACAGTTCTGAGCTGAGTGACATAAAGAACTCCATGAGGAATTTGGAAGCTGAAACTTTTTCTAACATGTCTGCTATGAGAGATCAATTAGCTGAATCAGCTGTTAAAGAAGAGGCAAGTTCTGATCAGAATAAGAGAAGACTGAGTGATTTTCATTCATCCATGAATGCAATGAATCACAAATTAGACTTCCTTGTTAACAGCCTGCACAAAGTTGATCCTCCTCAAGTGGTTTATAACAACCCGTTCATGCATGATTGGCACCCTCATACCCACTCTCAAAGAGCAATTAATCCTACTGCAAAAGATTCTTTGCAACAAAGTGCACCACTTCCTGGAAACAGAGCTCCACCTCCTCCACCGACCCCTCCCTCCAGTTCACATCCTGAGAGAAATGATTCACCTGAACCAAGGAAAAAACCTGATGTTAAAGACAAGAGAAATGATAAGCCTCAATGGGAGAAAGATTTCCCTTTCATCAACCATGATAGCGTAGACCCAGAGATGCGAAAAGAATTATGGAAGTCTATTCCTAAGACTAGTGATTGGGAGAAATTCTCAGGAGAACTCCCATACAATCATGAACTTTGGTTAAAGAACATTGATGTCTTTGTTGAAGATTATTGCATGCTAGACCACATGGTTATCAGCAGATTGACTGCTCTTTTTACAGACACTGCTAAGAATTGGTACATTGGCATAAGAGACAGTCACAGTAAGAAATCTTGGGCATGGTGGAAACATACCATCAGGAACAAGTTTGGTACTCATAATTGGAAATGGAAAATGCAACAGGAATTTGAAAATGACTACTTTACTATGGATAATAAGAAAGTACATAAGTGGTTCAATAATCAAAGAGAAAGGCTGAGAGCATTCCAACCTGAGCTTAGTGAGTACTTGATTTGTGAGAAGGTGTTGAAGCAATGTCCAGGAAGTTTGGAGCATGCTGTTAAGAGTAGGTACAAGAAGGAAGCTGAACAAATGAGTTTTGAAGAGATGGTTATTATCATTGAAGAAGTCCTTGATAGAGCAATGAGACATCCCAGATCCCTTCCTTCTAACTCTTCTAATCAGCACAACGGGAATAATCCCTTCAGTACCCAAGTTGACACCAACAAGACAGAGGCTGAGGCCAATAAACCTTCAAATGTTGCTGAAGTGACTTCCAGATCCATAGATACCTGCAATTACTGCAAACAACCTGGACACTACGTTAGGGAATGCCCTAAGAGAAGACAAAGGATCAATCAAGTGGACATGAGTAACTTAGATCCTTCTTACCTGAGTGATCAAGCAAGTGAAAATAATCACAATTCCCCCAAGATTGATTCAGAAGAAACCTCCAACCAAAGGGAGAATGACCATTTTGTTCTAGCCATGGATCAGTATAGAGAGTATGAACCTTCTGGCCCCATTGACAGAGATTTCTTTGAATACTGAAGAGTGATTTAGCCAATATTCTATTAGAATATAGCCTCTTTTGGTGGTAGGGAATGTCAGCCTTAGAGACAACAATGTTGCCCAAAAGGCTTCAACAATGTTTTCTTCTTATTCCTCTCTTCAATACGAGTATTTCAATACTATAATATCCATACTCTGTTGTGTATAAGTGTGAAATAATATAAGAGTGAAGTAATTAACCAGGAAGTTCACATAACATCTAATCTTTTTCTAAGTTCAACCTCATATTGCATATTCACTTTGATAAACATGGTTCATCACTTTCAAAGTTGGGCAGATGAAAATTTTCATCATCACTCACCAACCAGAACTTAGAAGAAACAGACCCATTGGACAACACTCCTCACTCATCAGAACTCCAGGTCCCATCATTTCCCCTCGTCGTCGTGTCGTGGTCATTTGGTGTCACCTGTCTGACTAGTAAGCAGCTTTGCCAATCCCTCTTTTCTTCAAAGTTCATCTTGGAGCTTTGATCATCACCCCTTTCCTTCTTTCCTTCCTTTCCTTCTTCTTCTAGAGGCACATTAATCCAATCATCATTAAAGAATCATTCTCATTATCATTCTAGTCTAGTGGAGCTACTCATCCACTCAGGTTTCCTTATAAGTAACCTTGGCCTTAAGCCTAAAAAATAAGGCAGTCTCTGACTGTACCTTCTCCTGCTTCTCAGGTTGAAGAGACTGTGGCTCTGCCCGGTTCTGCATTTCTCCCTACTAAAGGTTGAGCCCACATACTTATCCTAAAAGGATACATATATTAGTTTTCTTTCTATTCCTCCTCCTCTCCCTTGTCTCTTTATTTCTTCTGAAATAAACCTTGTTGTTCCCCAATCTTGTGTCCTGCTGTCACTTAAGAGACCCAGGCTCACAAGGTTGCCCTCAGCTTTGTCAGCGGGGAGTCCGTGAGCGTCAGCCGTTGGATCTCTTCAATGACTTCCTGGTCATCTTTGATGTACTCCCCTGTTGGTTCCTTGGCCGGTTCTATTCCCAGTACGTCTACCTCGAACCAGTGTTCCGGGTTGTCCAACTCAATAGACTCGTCATGAAACCAGCTCTTGAACTCTGATATCTCAGCAAATGTGTCTGCCGTGATGTTCTCGGGCTTCAATAACTGCCCAAACATCAGCTTCTCCCCCTTTGGAGGTTGCAAGTCTGGTCGGCGCAACAGCGCGTCTGGTTTAGACGACTGGCGCCCCGGTCGGAATACGATTTCAAAATCGAAGCACCCCATGGTTTTGGCCCACCAAGCTTGCCGGCGTGTCAGTTCCTTGGTTGTCATGAAGCAATCTAGATTCCTGTGGTCTGTGTACACAATGGCCTTGAGTTGGTGTGGGTTGCCCTCCAGGTAGTGGCGCCACTCCTTGAACGCCGCCACTATTGCTAATAGTTCCTTGTCAAATATTTCGTGTTCTTCTTGGCCTGGACCAACAACTGCAAGAGGAATGCCACTGGGTGTAGCTCGCCGTCCGCTTTGCATACCTGGGAAAGGACTGCTCCAATGGAAAAGTCGGAGCAGTTGCATTCTAATATGAATGGTCTATACAGATTGGCGATCTTGAGTACGGGTGCTGTCGTGAAGGCGGTCTTGAGTGCCTTAAAGGCCCTTGCGCATTGCTTGTCCTAAACAAACCGGGCCTTATCCTTAGTTAGGTCGTGCAAGGGTCTCGTCGTCCCAGAGAAATGATTGATGAAGCAACGCTAGAAATTCGCAAAACCTATGAACCTCTGCAGTTCCGTTACATTACAAGGTGCCGGCCAGTCCTTCATCGCTTTGACCTTCAGTGGTTCCATCTTGACCTGGTTGCATGAGATTAGCAGGCCCAAGTACTCCACTTCCGGCCTGGAGAACTCACACTTTTCAGGTTTCAGCCAAAGCTGATGGTTGCTGAGGGTTTCCAATACTCCTGTAACCGCCGCCTGGTAGTTGGATCCCTTCTGGGTGAAGATCATAATGTCATCTAGGTACGCCGCTACATCCTTCCCGATTTGTCCAAGGAGGATGTTGTGGATAAAAAATTGAAAGTATCCGGGGGCTCCTGTCAAGCCAAATGGCATTGTCAGCGGCAAGAACTGGCCTGCGTGGCAGACAAAGGCTAGTTTGTCCTCATCGCCTTCCGCCACCCGTAAGTTGCCGTAGGCATTCCGGAGATCTTGTTTAGTGAATGTATCCGCGTCGAGTAAGCTGTCAACAAGGTCCATTGTTAGGGGTAAGGGGTACCGGTTTTTGACTGTGACCGCGTTCAGCTTTCTGTAATCAAAGCAGGGGCGCAGGTTGCCATCTTTCTTACCCGTGAATAGCACCGGCGCGGCCCACGGTGATGTGGTGCGGCGTATGGTGCCATTCGCCAATCCGTTGTTGATCAGAGTGTTCAGGGCGTTGTTCTCAGCAGGCGACAGTGGGATAATGCGGCCCGCTTGTGGGACCGCTCCTGGTAGCAGTTCTACGCAGAAGTCGTACTTCTGCCTGGGGGGAAGCTTCTGGGTGTTGTTCTTCCAGAACATGTCGAGGAATCTGTGGTAGGCCTTGGGGACGATTGTTTTTACTGGCTTTGGGGCCGACGACGCTTTGGAGTCCGCTGCGAGTTGGGCAGACTTTGACCATGACACCGTTGTTGCGTCAATCTCCACTGGCGGCCTAGTTCTCCCAAGGGATACATGATTGCCATCTGCTAACACTTTATCAGAGGTAGACGGATCGGTGGACTCACTTTGCGGGGGTGCAATTGCGCGTATAGCGCACACCCCCTTGTCAATCACCCTAGTGTTCCCCATTGGGCCAAACGGGGAGGTTGGCGGAGATGATGAAGCCGCCGCCACAGCTGCAACGGTCCTATCGGGTGGTCCTGTGGCGCGCCCTATGTTGGCCGGGCTGGAATTAAGGGACGCATGCTTTCTAGCTGTCTTGGGATCATTTTTTAGGGGTGAGGGATGGGGCTCACATTGCGGGGGTGCTATTGTGCTTATAGCACACACCCCCTCGTACATCTTCCTAGCGTTCCCCTCTGGGCCTGGCGGGGAGTTTGGCGGAGATGACGAAACCGTCTCGGCGGTTGCACTGGGTCCTTCGGGGCTTCCTCTGGGGTTTTGGATCTGCTAGCGCTCAAATCAAGGAAGGGGGTTTGCTTGCCAGCTATCTCAAGGTGATCATTCATGGGGTGGGGTTTGAGCTTACATTGCGGGGTGCTATTGTGTATAAAGCACACACCCCCTCGTACATCTTCCTAGCGTTCCCCATCAGGCCTGACGGGGTGTTCATCCGAGATGACAAAACCACGTATGTGGTTGCAACGCTTGCTGTGTCCGGTCTCAGCTGTTGGCCTCGCCAGTTGATCTGGTGGCCATATTTGAAGATCCACGGCATCCCAAGTATGGAGTCGTAGGAGTCCTTTAGTTTGGTGATGATGAATCTTGATGGGTCGGGGTTGGTGTCCAGTGTCATGTCAATCTCGTAGCAGGACGAGCTACGAAATCCGTTGAATCTAGATATGCTGCGACTTGAAGCAGTTGCTTGGGCCAGCAGGCCGCGGGAATGGGTGTATGTTTTGCTGAGCACGTTGTGGGTGGCTCTGGAATCAATAAGAAATGAGGGGTAAAGGGTTGGGGTGGCATGGTCACAGAAGTATGGTTTCATAGGCATGGTCACAAAGAATCTCGGGTCTATTTCATTGCGTCTCAGGATTCTACTAGCTCCTATGCTATGTAACAACTGTGGGCTGCTCAGGATGGGCGCACCCGTCATTCCTGAGCACCACCATTTTTTGACCCCTCCGCCCTACTCCCGGTTGTGGTCTTTGCCTTGGACAGCTCCTCTGTAAGTCGTCAGACGTCCTCTTCCAGCGCGTCAATCTGTATCTTTGCCGGCCCCTTTCCCTTGGCTGGGCATAACTTGGAGATGTAGCCGTGTTTGCCGCACCTGAAGCATAGTCCTTGACGCATCATGCGGGCCCTGTTGGCTTTGGATAGGCGGCTACTAAAGACGGACAGGTCCATGGCGGTCGGGTCTGAAGTCGGGGTGGAGCGACGGGGGCGGCGTTGTGGTAGTCATTCAATGACAGAAATTTTCAATTTTTTCTCTGAATCTATTTTTCCTCAATTCCTTCTTTTATCTCCTTTTTTCTCACACAACAACTCACATATCAACAATTATTATTCAAGAATCAGATTCTAAAGCTAAGTTTACCCTTAGTCACCTCTTACAGAATATCATTTACTCCACTGGATCAAAAGTTACGGATACACCAATATACTCACTTGGCCAATTCCAGCTACAGACACCAAAATCACAAACTCCTCAAAACCTCAATATGATCTCAAAAACACATTCTACACACAAATTGATCCTAGGAAACAATTCACGGAATCTTGGTTACATGACTGGATCAGGAGTTATGGCCAATATTAGTTCCAACACCCAGTTTTACCTCAGGAATCTCAGTTTCACAGCACCAATCACACACACACATCTGTGACAGCATTTTCTCAACTTATATACATACTTGATAGCCCATATTTTAGCTAAATGCATAGTTGTCATTTCATATTCAATAGTGCACAGCCTTATTTTGCTTAGTGCATACTTTTCATTCCTTAGTTGATAGTACACAGCCTCATTCACCTTAGTGTATACTTTTTCACTCTTATTGCATACTTTATAGTTTATTTCCATACTTTTCACAGCCTTTGCACTGCCTTGCACTGCCCTGACCAGCAGAAATGCCTCATTTGTACTTCCCTTGGAGATAAAATCCCTCATTTTTGTCTATTTAAGGGGCTCTCTTCCAGTTGTTTTCCCCCCTTCCTCACCAGATTCTGTCCCAAGAATATATCTTCACCTTATATTTTCACACACCCTTATATATCAGATATTAGTATAATATCCCCTATAGTTGACTACTGGTCATTCCTCTGTTGAGGTTTTACTACTCTTTAGCAATTACATACTTATTCATCAACTCTTAGTTATACTAGTCACCTTCATTGGTGTAAGACTGTTGAAGGGTAACCCCTATGTCAGGCTACGTGATGCCAAGGACTGAACCTTCTAGCTACACGGCCGGCAAAATAAATAGATAAGGTTATCAAAAATATAAAATAATATTTTTTATGAGTTTTGGGAATTTTAGGGTCCTTTTTGGGACGTGGAAATAATAATAAAAATGAGGATTTTGCGGAATATGTAATATTCCAGAGGGGCCTGCAAGCAGGGGTGTTTTGGGGTGCCCTCTAATAATCAGGACCTGTAAACAGGGTGTTTTTGACTTGTAACCTGATCTTCTGGGGCCTGCAAGCAGGGGTGTTTATTGTGCCCAGGATATATGGTGGGGAGGAATTGGTAACAAGAAAGGTACTCACTATTTCTTGTTACAGAAATCCTCCAAGGTTGGTGACAGGGTAACAGAAGTGGATGGTGATGATGGTGAGTGTTCTGTTGACGCTGGAAGAGGGCTAAATAATATACTGAAGGTTCACAAGGTTGGACACAAGGCTATAAGCTAGTGGACAATGCTGAGTGATAATTTTCAGTGGTAATGATAAAGCTGGGGAATCCTCAAAAGGGGGGACTCAAGGGTCTTTAAATATTCTTAAGAGACCCTTGGGGACGAAATCTGAGAGCTTGAATATAGCAGGGAGCAGATCTTGGATCAAAAAATCTATTGAGTGGATCATTTGGTAGATCTTCCCTGGGCCAGATCAGTAGGAGATCCGTGTGAGTAATGGATCTTTATTGATGATCACATTTGTATGGCACTTTCCCAGAGCTAGTAGATCTTATGATGTCATTAGTATTTTCGTCTCTGGGGCCTGTTACATGTGTTAAAGGTTTTGTACATGTGTGACAGGTCTTTTGTAGTTATTTTATTTACTTGTTATAAGTGTTTTTGTTATATTGTATAAGTCCTAGAAGGAGTTATATTTGAGGGGTCACTTTGGTGAGTGACTCTAGGTTAATTTTTGTGTAGAATCCATTTCTGGAGTTATATTCAAGGTTTGGTCATTGGTTAGTCTTCTATCTATATTTTGTTATATCTTTTGTTACCTTTGTTACTGTGTTGGCTTGTCTCTTACATAGTAGCAAGCTGACACCCTAACAGACCCTTACCCAACTGGGTTACCAGACCCTTACATAACTTAATACCCCCCTCATATATACCCACTTACCATTAGGTAGCGGGTTCAATCCCTGGTTGTAGCGTCAGCTCCCAAAACTCATTTCGCATTACAAATCACCATCATCATCATCATCCATCCATCCTTGGTAGTAGCGTCAGCTCCCAGAACTGATTAGCTTAACACATCCTCATCATACATACACACCCTCAACATCATCATCATCATCATAGTTCATACTCATCACCACTCATACTCATCATCACTCATACGCATCTGCACTCATACCCTTTAACCATCTACACATATCATCGCCAACTATCATCATCACCTATCATCATAAGCATCACATACTTATCTCATCAACATCATCAGTCATAGTGAACATCATCAAGCATCATCAACAACAAGTATAAGTATAACTATAAGTATTGTTTCCGCAGACATCTTGAACTAACCGTTCCTATCACTATAAATAAACTGCCAAGCAAACTTGGTGGTCTTGTTTTTCTGATAGTATAGAAGGGTAGAGCTTGCACCTCCATCATCCCCTTCTCCATTCAGCAAAAGGTTTTTACTAACACTTTTGAGTCTTACAGCGTTGGCGCCATTGATCTTGTTGTCTATTTTGAGGGCCAGCTGGGACACCTCCGCCAGTGTTACAAACTTGGTCTGGGCGAGTACCAAGGCAAGTCGTACGTCTTTCTTGAGTCCTTGCGTGTACTGGCTGACCAGCGTGCGCGCCTCCCATCCGGAGTCATGGGCGTGGACGGTGAACGTGTGAGTGTATTGGGCCACCGTTTTGGTCTGTTTCAGCGCACGGAGCGCCTTTTCAGCCCTGCTCTTCTTCTCGGTGTCAAAGTACATCGCTTGGAACGCCACGGAGAACTCTTTGTATCCCATCTCTTCGCCCGCAAATATCCGTTGGGTGATGGGTTGGGCCCACGCGCTTGCCTGGCCTGTGAGGTAGGATAGCGAGAATATAATCTTGCTGCGGTCGTCGGGAAAAAGGCTGGGGTTTGACTCGACGTATAATCCAATCTGGTTGGCATAGACCTTGGCCTTAACGCCTCTGGTCCCGTCAAATTTGTCGGGGACAGCGATTTCAGGTCCTTTGGGGCCGGGCGTCGTGGCTGTGGTGCTTGCCTTCTGGTCCTCTAGGGTCTTCTCCGCCACCTTCCTTGCTGTCTCCGCCTCTAGACGGAGTTTAAGCTTTTCCTTTACTATATTCATAAGTTTGGCCAGTTGGCATTGAAGCTCGGCTGCGTTCATGGTGTCACTCAAGGCGCGTCCAGGTGATTGGTGTGTTTGTGTGGGGATCTGTTGAGCTGTGCGGGGGTGATCGAAGTGTCCGCGTGGGGTTTAGTTGCGTTGTGCGGGGTAAATTGTGTGGGGTAGGGGATTAAGGTTGAGCGTATGTAAATCAATCTTGGTTTGGCGCGGTTTTCTTGTCAATAGAGTTAAGGTTCTCCTCTTCTCTGTATCTCGTTTTTTTTTTCAGGGGTTCGTTTGTTGGTGTCAGGTCTTTATATCCCTCTTCTCCACGTGTGTTAGATCTTGCAATATGTTATGATCTGGCTACGGAGAGAAGGGACTGTCTGGGGTGCAAGGCACGCGTCTATCTGGGTCCTGATCCTGAATGAGTAGATTGCAAGATGTGGACCGCTCTGGGTGCGGGTCCGGCTCTGACTATAAGCTGTAGCTTGTGAAAAGTAAGTGACAGTCACTGGATCATAACATTCACAAAGAATCACCGGCTTTCTGCACTTGAAATGAAAGCCATTCATCACAATGAAAGAGGAAACCACTCTTCATGCATGTTTCTTCCATTTTTTTTGTTTCCAGTACCACATACTGATTGAATAAGTTTTGAATAGAGAAAAAACTTTTACAACATGGAAATAACATCGAAAAAATGATGAAGGATGCAAATAAGACCTTGAAAGATCTAGAAAACATGTCAGGCTACTCAATCTTGTACCTAGATGAACAATGGAATTGCCAGCAACAATTGCAACTACAAGCAATGGAAAACAAATCTGAGCGTGAAATGAAGAAACAGGTTAAAGAGCTAGTTCATTTGGAGGATAAACTACAGGAAACGCAGTCAGAATCCTTCTTTTCTCAAAATAATTTGTGAAGGACAGCTCTAACCTCTATATTCCTCTTTTTTACCTAGGCAAGAAATGGTTGAGTTACAACAGACCAGGAGGAGGAACTGGACAGAAGTGCAGAGGTCACAGTTTGAGCAAGTACCTGATACCCTTGCTTCCTTGCAATCAGATATTGAAACAATTATAAATCAACTGGGTTTAGCATATTTTCAAAATCTTCACGGTGCTTCTGGTAAGATTCTTATATCTGTCTTTAATATCAAAATTGCCGTCATATAATTTCTTCTGATTGGTCAAGTCTTGATTGATATATAAATCAGGTCCAGAAACAAAAGCTCTAATAAAGTTGAAAATAAGCAAGGCTAAGCTGTATGAGGCTAAAGTGGGTGTGGTGGAGATGCAAAAACAATGGGATTGGAAAAGATCAGGTGATTGATTGAATTAATGTTTATTCCAATAAGTCAAATTTTCTTATCTCAATTTTATTTTGCAATTGAAACAGGCACCCAAATACAAGCTCAGCTGAAGAAGCAGATGAACAAGAAAATGGTGCATTTGAAGAATAAATGGAATTCTTATAACCAGCAAGCGATTGATTACAACATGACATTTAATCCTCAAGTCGAATTGCCAACTCCAACACTTGACGATGTGAAGTCCTTTGACATGGATGAGCCCTTCTGGAATATTGGCCTTCTTGATCATTCAAATGAGCCCTGGGCAGTAGATGCAAACACTCAAAAGGGAATCCAGGCATATCTGATAGTTGAACGATGTGACAAAGAGTTGCGCCAAATAGCCGGGGAAGCCAGAAAAGCAATAAGATGGGCAATCATAAATTTTCTTAATCTGGAGAACATCCAAAAAGAAATAGAGATGAGTAAGTAGTCATTTTGTTGAATTAAAAAATACATGGCTGATTTGGAAACTGATTTATTGAGCAAAGTGATTGGAGAAAACAATGTTCTCACAGAAATTCAGCAGCACTTGGATAATGTCTGCACCGGATGGAATCTTTCAAATATTGATGTTGTGGAATAGTAGCTGCATGGAATTGGTTCAATGGAGTAAAAGGTGGCTTGCTGATACAGACATCGGTTTGGAAATTGAAGTGCAATGGGGAATGGTCATGACTCATGCAAGGAGGATATGGGAAAAAGTTGCAGGAAGTCCAATACTAATCGAGGTGCAACCTCAAGGGGACCTAATTGAAAAGCAGGATACACAAAAAAATGAGGAGGCTATTGAATTAATTGATAGCAAAGATGTTGTAAATACATAGAATCACATGTTGCGCTTATGCCTATCCGCTTCAGCTTGTTGCGCTTATGCATATCCCCTTTAGCTTGTTGCGCTTATGCCTATCCCCTTCAGGTTTAATCTAACCACAAGCACACTGTTGATCCTGCGTCCTTAATTAATGATAGTAGCCCTACCAGGTAGCTGGAGCAAAAAGGCTATTGAATGATGCTCTGAATGCATTGGAAGTGGTGTCCACAATGACCTCAACTTTGCACATATATATTTTTCCGTTTTACAGATAATGTTAAAAAGACCATTTTCTTCCCAATCAATACCCACACACTCGAAAAAAGTTAAAATTTGGGTTATCTTGACTATGTTCTTGGAAATTTTTCCCACCAGTGGAAATTAGAGAACTGTATAGTTTTTTTTCTACAGAAGGGCTTTGCTGTGCTGGAGGCGGGTGGAGAGGGGGTTTTGTGGGGTAAACATGATGTGCCTTGCGTGAATTTGTCAATGAAGAGTTTGGCAAGCCTCCCCCATAGGTTGAGGTCAGCCGCGTTGGGATCGGTTGAATAACACACCTTGAATGAGGCATGGGGTGAAGCAGCAAGGGCAGTTTGGGTTGCTCTGGGCCTAAATGTAAATTTGTTGCAGGCCCCATTCATGAACATAGATTTTTGCAGTATATAAATGCAGGGACTTTGATGGCCAATTTGTGTGGTGTTCCAATTTTCACCTCTTCATGGAAGGCTTCAAGGTGGTTTGAAAGCACACATTAATCAATTTGTTTTGGGGGTAAACACTGAGGCAGGGACTTATGACTGGGGCACAGAAAGAGAGATGGCCTCAAAAAACAGAATTTTATTTCACCATTTTATAACTGTGTAACAAATTCTTTGTCAGATAAAAAATGAAAAAAGAGAGGTCAAAAACTGACAGTAAATGAAAAAGGGGGAAAGCTTGATAAAAATTTGGGAAAGGTTTTCCAGAAGATCAAAAAAATCAAGAGGTGGAAACAGACTTTAGAGGTTGAGGAGAGGCCATGAAGGGTGGGGCAGCGCAGCCGCCCTGGCCTCTAGTCTTTTTGAAAAATGGGAAAGGAAAGAGAATCATCCCCAAATGCTTCAAATAATGTAGCCCTGAATTCATGCAAGTTAACAAGTTATATAAACATCTTTCAAGAAAATAGAAACTGATAGAAACAAGAGGAGAGGATCTGGGATGGCCACAGGAGCTGGGATGGCTGCAGGAGCTGGCTGAGCTGGCCACAAGAGCTGGCTGAGCTGGGTGAGCTGGGCATGAGAGCTAGTTGAGCTGGTGGGGGCGCTGGTTGAGCTGGGGAGGGGAGCTAGTTGAGCTGACCATGGGAGCTGGGTGATCTGGGGATGGGAACTGGTTGAGCTGGACAGGGGAGCTCGATGGTCTGGGGATGGGAGCTGTGTGAGCTGGGGATGGGAGCTGTGTGAGCTAGCCATGGTAGCTGTGTCAGCTTGTCTCCAGAGCTACATGAGCTTGCCACAGGAGCTGGATGAGCTGGTCACAAGAGCCGGTTGAGCTGGCCATGGGAGCTGAATGAGCTGTCCAGGGTAGCTGCATAAGCTGGTCACGGGAGGTGAGTGAGCTGACGACAGGAGCTGGGTGAGCTGACTACAGGAGCTGGGTGAGCTGGCTACGGGATCTGGGTGAGCTGGCCACAGGACCTGGTTGAGCTGCTTGAGCTGGCCATGGGTGGTGGATGAGCTGCGGGGGGAGCTGGGGGAGCCTGGCATGGGAGCTAGTTGCGCTGGTGGGGGCGCTGGTTGAGCTGGCCATAGGAGCTGGTTGAGCTGGCCGCGTGATCTGGTTGAGCTAGCCGCATGAGCTGGGTGAGCTGGCCACTTAAGCTGGGTGAGCTGGCCACGTGAGCTGGGTGAGCTGACTATGGGAGCTGGGTGAGCTGGCCGCAGGAGCTGGGTGAGCTGGCCATGGGAGCTGGGTGAGCTGGCCATGGGAGCTGGGTGAGCTGGCCATGGGAGCTGGGTGAGCTGGCCGCAGGAGCTGGGTGAGCTGGCCATGGGAGCTGGGTGAGCTGGCCATGGGAGCTGGGTGAGCTGGCCACAGGAGCTGGGTGAGCTGGCCATGGGATCTGGGTGAGCTGGCCACAGGAGCTGGGTGAGCTGGCCACAGGAGCTGGGTGAGCTGGCCACGGGAGCTGGGGGAGCTGGCCATGGGAGCTGGATGAGCTAGCCATGGGAGCTGGGTGAGCTGGCCACAGGAGCTGGGGGAGCTGGCCACAGGAGCTGGGGGAGCTGGCCATGGGAGCTGGGTGAGCTGGCCACAGGAGCTGGGTGAGCTGGCCATGGGATCTGGGTGAGCTGGCCACAGGAGCTGGGTGAGCTGGCCACAGGAGCTGGGTGAGCTGGCCACGGGAGCTGGGGGAGCTGGCCATGGGAGCTGGATGAGCTAGCCATGGGAGCTGGGTGAGCTGGCCACAGGAGCTGGGGGAGCTGGCCACAGGAGCTGGGGGAGCTGGCCATGAGAGCTGGGTGAGCTGTCCATGGGAGCTGGGTGAGCTGGCCACAGGAGCTGGGTGAGCTGGCCAGGGGAGCTGGGTGAGGTGGCCACAGGAGCTGGGTGAGCTGGCCATGGGAGCTGGGTGAGCTGGCCACGGGAGCTGGCGGAGCTGGCCATGGGAGCTGGATGAGCTGGACATGGGAGCTGGGTGAGCTGCCCACAGGAGCTGGGTGAGCTGGCCCTGGGATCTGGGTGAGCTGGCCACAGGAGGTGGGTGAGCTGGCCACAGGAGCTCGGTGAGCTGGGTGAGCTGGCCACGGGAGCTGGGAGAGCTGGCCATGGGAGCTGGATGAGCTAGCCATGGGAGCTGGGTGAGCTGGCCACGGGAGCTGGCGGAGCTGGCAATGGGAGCTGGGTGAGCTGGCCATGGGAGCTGGGTGAGCTGGCAACAGGAGCTGGGTGAGCTGGCCATGGGATCTGGGTGAGCTGGCCACAGGAGCTGGGTGAGCTGGCCACAAGAGCTGGGTGAGCTAGCCACGGGAGCTGGGGGAGCTGGCCATGGGAGCTGGATGAGCTAGCCATGGGAGCTGGGTGAGCTGGCCACAGGAGCTGGGGGAGCTGGCCACAGGAGCTGGGCGAGCTGGCCATGGGAGCTGGGTGAGCTGTCCATGGGAGCTGGGTGAGCTGGCCACAGGAGCTGGGTGAGCTGGCCATGAGAGCTGGGTGAGGTGGCCACAGGAGCTGGGTGAGCTGGCCATGGGAGCTGGGTGAGCTGGCCACGGGAGCTGGCGGAGCTGGCCATGGGAGCTGGATGAGCTGGACATGGGAGCTGGGTGAGCTGCCCACGGGAGCTGGGTGAGCTGGCCATGGGATCTGGGTGAGCTGGCCACAGGAGCTGGATGAGCTGGCCACAGGAGCTGGGTGAGCTGGGTGAGCTGGCCACGGGAGCTGGGGGAGCTGGCCATGGGAGCTGGATGAGCTAGCCATGGGAGCTGGGTGAGCTGGCCACGGGAGCTGGCGGAGCTGGCCATGGGAGCTGGGTGAGCTGGCCACGGGAGCTGGGGGAGCTGGCCATGGGAGCTGGATGAGCTAGCCATGGGAGCTGGGTGAGCTGGCCACAGGAGCTGGGGGAGCTGGCCACAGGAGCTGGGTGAGCTGGCCACGTGAGCTGGGTGAGCTGACTATGGGAGCTGGGTGAGCTGGCCGCAGGAGCTGGGTGAGCTGGCCATGGGAGCTGGGTGAGCCGGCCATGGGAGCTGGGTGAGCTGGCCACAGGAGCTGGGTGAGCTGGCCATGGGATCTGGGTGAGCTGGCCACAGGAGCTGGGTGAGCTGGCCACAGGAGCTGGGTGAGCTGGCCACGGGAGCTGGGGGAGCTGGCCATGGGAGCTGGATGAGCTAGCCATGGGAGCTGGGTGAGCTGGCCACAGGAGCTGGGGGAGCTGGCCACAGGAGCTGGGGGAGCTGGCCATGGGAGCTGGGTGAGCTGTCCATGGGAGCTGGGTGAGCTGGCCACAGGAGCTCGGTGAGCTGGCCATGGGAGCTGGGTGAGGTGGCCACAGGAGCTGGGTGAGCTGGCCATGGGAGCTGGGTGAGCTGGCCACGGGAGCTGGCGGAGCTGGCCATGGGAGCTGGATGAGCTGGACATGGGAGCTGGGTGAGCTGCCCACGGGAGCTGGATGAGCTGGAAGAGCTGAGCGAGCTCAGCTCCCTGTGTCATCCATTCCAAATGGATGATGAGAACACAAGATTTTCCATTTGAGATGGAAGAAAAAAAGGGCCACAGGTGTTGAGAAATGCAGTGATACGCCTGCTCCACATTGTGTAGTTTTCATTAATGCCAATGAGAGTGGGCAGGATTGAAAGTTGATCTTTGAGACTGATTTCTCTCGCCATTTGACCGTCGTTCCTGCCTAGTTTCATTTGTTGAGGTAACTCAAGGGCCAAGACTGTAACTCTGAAAGAATTGGAGAAACTAAGGCAGTTATATTTATTAGACACTATGTAACACGTTTCTACAATGAGAAGACAAAAGAAAGAAAGAAAGAAAATAGAGAGTATGAAAGATAGCTGTCTTAGATCAACTCACCTAAGGCAGGAAGACACTTTGCCATTTAAACAATAAGTCCAAGTTTGGATCAAGAGATGAGAGAAATATAGAAGTGTTAAATGATAAAAGAGGAGATAGCAATAGTGGAGAAGTACAAGTGCTGAGGGTAGAACGTGTGCCAGGCAACATTTGTAAAAGATGAAGGATAAGCACAGGGGTCAAAAATTTAGCTAGATATCAGTTAAGTTGGACGGGATGACAAAGCTTTTTTGATCCAGAGGAAATGAAGGCTGTGAGTAGATAGGAGTATGCTATAGCTAAAGTTTCAAGGAAGAAAGAGCCAACAAGTGGAAAGTCAGACACCTGCTTGTGCTTTGCTTTTTATCTTCCTAAGAATCAGTGGTGCTGACACAGATAAGTTGGCCTAAGTCTCATCACCCTGGTCCTGACCATCGCTGTGAGCCTGGGTCTCTTAAGTGACAACAGGACACAAGACAGGAAAGGCACAAGGGTTGTATTCCAAGGATATAAGGAAGAACAACCTGGGGAGGAAAAGGAAGGGAAGGAAGGAAGAGAGGAAAAGAAAGAAAGGATAACTATATTTATGAGTAATGGCCTTCTTTAGGCTTTCTTTCTCTCCTTAAGGAGGTGGTTTAAGGGCAGCTAAGCTTAACCCCTCTTCTCTTTAGAAACAGAGAAGGTCCAGTCAGAGACACTGCCAAAGCAGTTGTATCGGATGTTAACATCCGCGCTCATGTCGGACATTTTGAACCAATTTTACATTGGTGCAAGCGTCCGATATAACTGTCTTGCGATGTTACATCGGCCTTGGCAGATATTGCATTGCCGCAGTCCAATTTGAAAAGGCCCCCTGGCGATGTAACCTTGCCGGACACCCCACCAACGCAATCCTAGGTTGAAGTTATGTTGACCGGGTTGTAAACCGGTGCAACGGCCCCCCGACTCAACATCGGCCCAGAGTGATGTTGCGTCGGCCTTAGGCAACGCAGAGGGCGACTCAACAGCGCCGCCAGCGCTTGCACATTGGCTCAAGTGATCCCTCATCAGCTCTGCTCAATGCAAGCTTGGGGATGGTAGATGCAACATCTGGTTGCATTGACGCAATACCGGATTTGCTCGACGCAACTGCGGTTTCGCTTGACGCAACTTCAATTGTGCTTGATGCAACCTTGGTTCTGCTTGGTGAAAGCTTGGTATTGGACAATGCAATATCAGCATGGCCAGCCGATGCAATCGTGGCATGGCCAGCCAATGCAATCTTGGCATGGCCAATGCAACATTGGCCTGGCTTATGTAACCTCGGCCAGGATGATGCAACCTCCCAATGTGATGGCTTAGTTTAGCCGCAGATGCGCTCTTTGTCGTCTTGATTTGAAGTCCGACCCATGTGATAACAAGCATCATGGCGTTCTCCAGCCTGCTCATTGGGTCCACCTCGTCACCCGGCTGCTGAGAAAAGTGTCCTGCTGCCGCCGTTGTCGTTGCGCTGGTTCCGGCGACAGCAGCCTTGGCCGCGAGGTACGACGTCTCCGTGTTGAACGAGGCCTGGACGGCCCGCTTGATCCGAAGCATCTATGTCCACACACACACGGTGACTGATCAGTCTGAAGTATCCTTTTTCTTAGCTTATATCTGCTTGGCTTACCTCGCGGAACGTGTCTTTGCTTCCGTGCTGGATCTCAAAGTTGTGGTAGATCTCACAGAACTGGGGCGCAGTTCTGGGATTGCAGAACTGGGAAGAATGTGCATAAACTGTGCCCACACAACAACAACAAAAAGCCAAGAAAAATGGGAATAAGCGTACTGGCTCTTGCCCGGTCAATCTCCCCCAGCTTCTGCTCCAGATTCGCAAACCGCAGACACATCTCCGCCATCTGGCTGTTCAGCAGACAATTGATTGCTTTCTCGTAGATCAGACGCGTTGCGGGCATCCCAAGTTTTTGGTCGCCTTGGCGATATAATACGTAAACATCTGAAATCACCAAGGGAGAGAGGTCAGAGAATGGGTGAGAAAAAAAGAAAAAGAAGGGAGAGGAGAGGGAGAAAAACAGACTTGGAAGCGGTCCGTGAGCGCGACTTTCTTGGTGGCGCGTTCGAGGACAGCCATGGCGCGTTTAGCAAGGCCATGGGACTCCTCCAACCGCGCATAGAGGAGGAAGATGGGCTTGACGAACTTCTCCGGGCAGGTCTCGAGCACCTGCTCGAACAGCTCCCATGCCCGCTCCATCTTGGCCCCCCGTATCACTTGATAAACTTGGCAGGTACGTGTTCCAGATCTCAAACACAATCGGGCACAAGAATAGCTCAATCCCTCGCTTGTACACCTTGAACGCCTCCTCCCAGAACTCATGCTCTTACAAGAAATTTGCATAGTTCACCACAATCTACTCCCATCATCACCACCCAAGGTAGGCCAGGTGGTTTGACTGTCGGTCTACAATGGGAAATATGCTGGAGTTCTTGCTAGTGGGGGACTGACTAACACCTGGTTATTCATTTGAGTGGCAAAAGGGGCCTCAATCTTGCGCAGTTTGTTGATCTCTTCTTTGCGATTAGCGACTTGCACTTCTTGCAGACGTTTTTTGAACTGCTGTACCTTTGTCCTATCGGGCTGAGCAGGACCAGTGGTAACAGAAGCCGGCAAGAACAATATCCATGTGACAATAGAGAGGTCGACAACTCGTGAGTTGGCGGACATGGCAAGCGCTTCACGATAAAGTGTCCTTGATTCTTCAGCCGCTTTGCACAGCTGGTCTATCGGCTTGGCTGCTGTTTGGACCTTGTCTTCTTCTATCTGATCCGGACCCGGCGATCTCAGAGAATTGTCCAAGTCACACAGTAATACGAGTGGGGAACCGGGTGGCAAGATGCTGTATATCTGCAGTGTGTTCAGCTGTTTGAGGAGATCCTGAGACTTAATGTAAGAGTTCTCCACTCGGAGAAACCTGGTCGCCCCACGAAGTGACTAAACCTGTAATGAATCCCATTGTTGCATTGTCAGAAACCCAACCTCTCATGATGGATAAGAGTTGCACGTGTGTTACATGGCACAACCAAAGTGCCACAGGCCTCAGGGGCATCAGGGCAAAGCGGTATCTTGGCCGGAACTGGCCTGGTTGATTGCATCCGCAATGAAATCGTCATCTGTGTGGATGGTAGAGCGGGAAGAATTGCATCAGCCTTGGCTGGTATCCACAGGGTTAATACACCTGTTTCAAACTGCTCTGTACTTACAGTTTGGCTCATTGGGCGTAGCCATAACAATATCCTGACAGCCCTCAGTTCCATCTTCATTTGCATCTGAGTCATTGTCACTAGAGTCTGAGACATCGAGATCACTACCTCCGTCGCTGCTAAAATCAAACCGTCCGCCGGATCCACTGGAGTCCGAGTCACCATCATTGGTCAACGCCACTTCCCAGCCCTCCAACTGGTCCTCGTTCTCATCCGCGCCATCCTGGGTGTCCTGCTTCTTGGTGGAGATGGCCTTTTCGAGTAGGTCCAGACCGGCGATTGACGAGACCTTGCCGCGGACGTTGCCGTACCTTACCACCTTATTAGCCTGCCGTGCCTTCTGTCTATCCATATCCGCCTTCCTGCCCAGGTCCCTATTCTTGAGAATCGTCGGGTTGACTTCTCGCAACAAGCCAAGAAGGGCACGCGATGCACCAATCACACCCTTATCTTTGCTCTTTCGGTACTCCACCAGATCAGCCAGCAAGTCCGGCTCCATGGCCAGGGGTTGGCGACGGCAAATTTGCACGATACTGGTCAAACCGGCCGCAATGGCGGTGGAGGCAATGCCAGGATGCACAAACTCATTGGCAAGATTTCGTAGGCATGGCGTCAATACATCCGGTGGCATGAGCTCATGGACAGACTCGGAAAGGGCTGCGAGAATCGAGGTGACTTCGAGTTGGTGGTGGACGATGTACTTGAGTATAAGTAAAACGGTAGGACCTGCAGTTTGTATGCTGAGCTAATCCTAGAGAGAAGAGCTGGAGGATGAGGACTTTGTGTTCAAGGGTATAGATCTTCTCGTTCCGCATCAAAGCATCATATCATCAACTCCTGGGACTTTTTGACCACCTTGAGGGCTTCCAAGGAGGAGATAGAGCGGAGGTCTCTGTTGTCGGCATCAAGCAACAGATTCCCGATCTCATTCTGGTGTTGGTGATGGTGGTGATGATGATTCAGCTGACTGGCAGAGCCGCACTGGCTCAAAAACTTGATGAACGCATAGATCAGCCCAACCAGATGCGGCCTCTGGACCAGTAACCGCTCCAGGAACACCCGCGCAACTTGCTCCTTCACCACCTCCGATTCCGTGCTCCTAAACGTGTCAATCAGCAAGGATGTGTACCAGAGGCTATGGCTGTTCGTCCACCGCAGTTGCTGGATGGCAGCTACCAAAAGCAAATAACGTCCTGTTGCAGAGGTACAAAAACGGGGTAAGAGGGGGGCAGAGACTCAGTAACAACTCGGGGTTAGGCGTTTGACTTGGAGGATCGCTTGGACTCCGAGGTAAAACACAAAGCTATTCAGGAGTGGGATATCATAGGTAGTGCCCTTGGTGGCCTGCTTGGGATTGCTGAGTCAATCCTTGATAGGCCCGACAGCAAGCTGAGGAGATGTGCTCAAGATGGCCATGTCTATCAATTGACGCAGGTCAGCTTGCTCGAGTACGTTGGTGGTATCGGAGATGATTGTGGGACTAATTCTTGACTCGGGCAAGCTTTCGAGATTGAAGCCGGGGACGGATGGATCATGAAGTCAAACGCCGAGCGGGAAGGCTGCCAAGATGAGGTTGGACAGCTGGATACAGTGAAGAGGAAGCGCCGAGAAGAGCGAGTGGTGATATACGGATAGGAACATAGGGAAGTCGTGCAAGAGCACCAGGAAAATCCGAACGGTGCCCGTACAAAGCGTCCATCCTACATCATCAAGAGACCCAGAGGCAAGGAAGGTTTGCAGGAATCGCAGGTGACCAAGTAGAAGCCAATGCACTGTTGACCATCCTTCTTGATCCTTGAACATCAAAAGTTTTGGCATCAATAACCGATGGCTAATGAGTGCCATCCATAATGTAGTCCAGCCCCGGAAGTTTGACGGTTGCACAGACTGGATGGGGTTGCTAGAGCGGATGAACACATGATGATGTGAGTACATATACATGCTTGAATTGATATTCCAGGAGAAGGAATTAGATGACTCACCTCAGCGTCATCATGACGGATTGATCAGCAACTTCCTAAATGAGTTTCTAGAGCGTTGATATGAACCAAGAGGCCAGAGAAAAAGCGGAAGAAGGGTTTTTGTTGAAAATGTTCCCCTTGTTCTTTGTGAAACTGGCCCATGACCATCAACACAATTGACAGCAACTTGGACATGTAATGAGTCTTTGCTCGCTCGATGTCGACTCCAGTGGGGTCCGTATGGTACTTTATCATCAACGATATCAGCCTTGCGAAAGCATCCACCGGCTGGAAGATTCCTCGCGCCGCTGTGCTCCCGGACGCCTTAGCCTTGATGTACGCATCAATGCTGACTTCCATACACACCCAGAAGAATAACGACAAGCTTCTTATCCTTTCTGTGCTTGGGGTGCACTGATGAATTCAATGAACGGCTTCTCAACCAAGTATGAGCTTGAGTACATCCTGACCCATTCCGCAAAACAGAAACTGAGTTGCTCCCGCAGGCCAGCCTCGTCGTTGATGGATTTAATGGTAGCGGCTCCAAAGTCCTCCGCACTGCCCAGAGCTGGAAGTTTATCATGTATGCTTTGCATGATAGTAGTCACCCTGGATGTGACCAAAGCGCAGAAAGTTTAGCAAAAAGGGCTGTGCAAAATATCAATTCAAATAAAAAATACTCACTGGGGTGTTGCACGACCGATCTGAATTGCTCGCTGGAGGGCCTGGATGGAATGCTTCAAGAGGCCGATGGGTATCAAGGAAGACTCTGCCCCCATCACAAACGCCTTGATGAACTCGGCCACATAGTTCATCAGACTGGGTTTATAGTCCCAAAGGATCAATTTGGCAGATTGAGCGTCAAGGCAGATTGAGCGTCGAAGTCTGCGAGGGAAATGATCCGATGGGTAATTAGCACCAGTGTCACGGGCATATTGTAGTTGCGCTGTGGAAAAGGATGGGTAAAAGAGAGAGAAAAAAAGGCATGTTCAATGATTCACGAATCTCGCGGGCAGCCAAGGAAGATGCATATTTTTGATCCACCCACCTCATCCTCAGCGTATATCAGCCATTGGCTGACTTCGTGAGCGACCTTGGGTGTCATCTCACAAATCTCCTCCAAGAGGCTAACAAACAAGTCCCGCCCCAGTTTTGTCTCCGATTGGTACAGCATTGCCACCGACTTTTGAGCAAACGTCAACGTCAGCTGATCTTTCAGCGTCGGATTGGCTTGGCGAAGCATTTGCAAGATCTCATTGATCAAGCCACGGATCTCGTGATTCTCGTCAATCTCGGCTAAGCTTTCCACTGTCATTGTTAGAACCAGTCTCTCAATGCCACCTGCCAATGACTTTTCATTTTTCAAAATAGCAGAATATCAGATCATTCGGTAAGAATAGTACAATAGAGTAAAATAGACAGACATTGATTTGAGCCAAGGCCTCTGATACCGAGTTGATTGAGTGGTTTGCGTTTTCGGATGAACCAACGGTCAGGTTAGGAGTGTTTTTGGCCAGTGCAGGTGAGCGGATTGCATCAAGACCTAGAACCAAGATTCGTGCAAGTAATGTTTCGGGATCAAAACGTGCCAATGCAAGAATGATGACCAGTCAAGTGGGACTGACCTGGGACTTGTGGTTGAAGATGCTGCTGCTGCTGTTGTTGTAGCTGCAACTGCTGATGTTGTTGGTGCTGCTGCTGCTGCTGCTGCGATTGTCATGAATGCTGTTGCTGTGTTGCCATGGTGTTGGCAGGCTTGTTAGCATCTCGAACATTCAAAAACTCCTCATATATTCTCAATTGCTCTGGCTCGAGACCACCTAATTTCAGCTTGAGAGGGTTAGGTAACATTCCAGAATAGTGTGAAGCGGCCATCGCAGAAGTATCCCAGAATGCGCTGTTGGTATGCTGATCAAATGAAACGATCAACATAAGCTAACATGTTGACGAATCCAAAATAACATAGATTGCTACTGACTTCGCGATGTCTTCGACGGGCTTCATAAGCAGATGCGAGACTAATGTCAATCTCAAGGATTGCCTTGTCAGTGGCTACCTTTTCGATCACCTGACAGGCCACGTCCAGATTATCAGCTGTGACCTGTTGAATCTCTTCATCAGAGACGTTATGCTGAGGGGTACAAGATCAAGAAAAGAAATTATGTCAGTGGTAGCATATCCCGCGCCCCGTAACCCCAGGAAAGACTGACCTCTGGAAACCCATTCTGAATAGAAAGGGAGCGGATGTTGACCAGGATTTGATTGCGGAGCGGTTCTTTAGTGGTGACTAATGCTAAGGAGCCAGCCAAATTTTTGACCATCATGTGGGCGGAGGTGCGCATTTGGTCTTCTTTGCCTTCCATGGCGAAATCTTTCAGGATCATTTCTCGAGTCGAAATGTTCGCAATGGTGACCGATCTCTCGACCACTGGGCCAATAATCTATCAGGCCAATCAGGGGAAAACAGTGAGCACAAGTATACCAGGATGTTAAGGGAGACACAAGAAGGGTGTTGACGTCCCAAATAGCTCTCTCGATAGAGGTGAACACCACTCTCTTCCAAAGGATATTGCTATTCAACACAACCTCAGCCAAGAAGGTCACCAACAAAGGTCATTCAAGCAAGGCCTGCTTCAATAGATCTGGGGAAAAAAGGAGGAAATGGTTGATATGTCAGTGCTATCCAAAGGGTGAATGAATCAAAGGAAACAAAGTGACCTTGAAGGCTGCTAGCATAACCAGCTTGTCCATTGAGCAAGAGGCTATGAGGTGCCCCTGGTAGATTGTTAGGCCCAGCATTGTCCAACGATTGAGTGGCCGTGATCGAAGTGCCGGCAGAGGGGACGCTGTTGGCGTTGAGAGTACCGGTGGCTCTTCCAATGACGTTTTCTATTGAAAGATGACTATTGTGTTGCTCGGCTTGTTGTTGCTGCTGTTGTGCAGCAGCAAGTGAACGAGCTGCAGCTTTAACGTTGTGGTGTGCTATTTAGGTTTCAAGTATCAAATATGTCACAAGGATCAATTATCCCATCAGGGATGTCACAAACCTGACATGTCACTACATATTTCCACTCTCACTGGTACTTAAACCATAGTCACTCACTCAAACCTCCGGACTAGTCCCACTTAATCCATAGTTATATATACATAGTCTTTATACATAGTTTTATAAGTACATAGCACAGGGACACATAGTCATATTTTAGTCCATAGTTTTAGTCCATAGTTTTAGTCCATAGTTTTAGTCCATAGTCTTACATAATCAACTCTGACCAATCATCACGTACGGTTCAGCCATCAAGTTCTGACCAATCAACACGTAGGATTCAGAAATAGAAGTCTGGCCAATCAGGACGCACGGTTCAGCCAGAAGTCTCAGGAAGAATTAGCTCAGCAATTTCTGACCAATCAGAGCTCATGGTTCAGACAGGAAAACTCAAGAAGAATTCAGTCATCAAGTTCTGACCAATAAGGACGCATGGCTCAGCTCTGACCAATCATCACGTAGGATTCAGACATCAGGTTCTGACCAATCAGAAGACATGGCTCAGATGCTCACCAGCAAAAATGCCTCAGAGGATTTTCACACCAGCAAAAATACCTCACTATTCAATATAAAAGGAGGGCCTCTTCCCCCTCATCAGAATCATCCAGCCACGGATACCCACCTCATCAGGGGATCACCTACACACACCCAACCATCAAGCACTCACATTCACAACCACTCAAACACATCCATCAAACAACAGAAGAAGTCCAGAAAGGTAAAACACTTACATCTTTTCTCAAGATAGTAAGTGTGATCTAAATCGGGGGAAGCCTGAGAAGCTTTCATACCTTAAGGGTATTATATCTTAAAGGCTAAGAGAGTGGGGCATAAAATATCCTGAATAGTCCACTTTTCATTAGTTTCATCTATAGTCATTCACAGAAAACATAAAAGGACATAAAAACATTCCACTTACTCTTTTCACAAGACTTTATCATCATCACCTCTTTCACAAAACTACAAAAGATAAAAAGATTTCATCAGCTCTTATCATTCAACTCATAGTCTATTCTTTATCACTTCCACTCTATCACATTCTTACTTATCTTATCTTATCCACTACATCATATCAAAGATCCACGCACACTAAAGGTGATATTGCTGAAGAAGAAAGTTGATCTAAGCCTGATACGAGACTACTACATATCAGTTTTCCTCTATCATTAGTTAGCCACAACAAATAAATAAGTTTGTTGTGTTAGCTCTTACGTAGTATATTAGAGGGGCAGGTCTTTCAAACCACCCGTAACAGGCATAATAGTTCATATATAGTTGAAATATTATCTCAGTTATTTCCCCCTCACAGGACTGCCAACCCATCCCAAAAGGAGTTCTCACATCTGGTGTCCCAACAGTGGCCTACTAAATTCAGAAGATCAACAAAAAAAAAAAAAAAAAAACTTAATCAGCAACACAAAATCACCAGATAACATCGGCGTGGCGCATACAAATCAGGAAGAAATCAGTTCAACAATCGAGAGGACGTATTGGGCACCACCCCGGAGTTGGTACAACGGAAGTCTTACCCAGGAAGAATTAGCAGATTTAGACGAACTTGCAGAAGAGATTCAAATTCAACACATAATAGAGATTGGGATTCAAGAAAGAGCAAGAATGGCAGACATGACGGCGAGAGGACTCGAGGATTCGGCAATCATTCAACAACAGCAAGAACGTATTACGTTTTTGGAAGAACAATTCGAGCAAAACAAGAAGGCGGAAGCGGAAAAGGAAAAGGAACGGTTAAAGAGCATGGACAAATGGCTGGCAACAAAAGTGGAAGAAATGATGGCAGAATTTATGAACTCACAAACGGAGGCAACACCGCAGGACATCCCAATTCCAGAGACACCACAGCCACAGATTAGATTCTCTGTTCCGCCAACCGGCCCAAACATAGGTCAACATAGATTTACAACATCTACCCCGTATACGGCAGCTCATGGCAGAGACAACCCAGAAACTCCTCGCCCACAGAACATGCATGGAGGCTCCTCCAATTACAATTTTGAGAGAGGAAGAACTAGACCAGGGTATACACCACAAGAGACGCCAAACGAAACTCCAGCAGCTAGTCCGGCGGAAACAAGATTTGGGAACAATAGGGATGTCAAGTTACCCGAGGAAGGGGAATTTACAGGACTCATAGATGCTAAGAAGGCCAACATTACCTTTGACGGGACCGACGTGGAAGGATTTATTAAACGACTAGAAAACATAGCATCAATTTTGAAGTGTGGTAGTATAAGCTTAGCTCGCCAGCTCCCCTATATCATAAACAACAACAAAATTGGCAGGTCAATAGAGTTAATGGAAGGACATGAGACAGGAGACTGGGAATTATTGAAGAAGTCTTTACTTAGGAAGTGGGGAAGAGCCACGCCGCTTAGAAGATACCGGGAAGAGAGCATCACAGAGCTTGTTCAAAAGGCCGTGGACAAGAAAGGAATAAAAACCAACGTGGAGTATAGGAAATTTATCAGCGAATTTGAAGAAATGATGGACTATTTTATCAGAATGGAATACAACAACCTCAATCCAGAAAACGGGGACCCCCTGTGGAAAGCGCTCTCTGACGAACTCAAGAAGGAAGTAACCAAGGAGCTTGCTCACGCCAAGAAGTTAAAGAAGACCAAGGACGGTAGAAACATTATTCCCAACCTCAGTATTCTCAAAATTTATGTTGAAGAAGCGTTGGTGATTCTAGACTTTGATGGCGAGGAAGAAGAAGTAACGGCTAAGAAAACTGTGAAGATTCAAGAACCAGTTAAGTTGGACTCTCAAGAAGAAGCATTCAAGAAAGCAATGGAACAACGCAGAAGAGACACGTCACCACATTTCAGCAGACCTCCTTCCCCGCACAATTCAGACGGAAGACCCAGAACAGGGCCATACAATTTTGAATGCTATTACTGTAAGGGAAAGCACAGTGTTGCAGAATGTGAAGATTCTGCTAAAGACTACAGAGAAAGAAAGTTTTATAAGTCAGGAGGAATATATTACTATCCAAACAAGCAGCCCATAGTATTAGAGAATGACTTATCAGTAAAAGACATGGTCCACAAGTATTTTAAACAGAACCAGCCATCCACAAGAGCTCAACCTAACGAAACAAACAAGGATCCACTGTCATCAATTGCCGAAATTGAGGAATGGGGTGTTGAGATGTGGTGTTTTTGTTTCTTTTCTCTTCTTGTTGTTATGTGCTTCCATCCTTTCTTTCCCTTTTCTCTCTCATGTCACAACCTGTGACATCTCACGTTGTATGTAGTCTAGGCCAGGTGGGCAGACGTGGAAGTCTCTTTTCCTCATCCTTCCACTCTCTGTCCCATCTGACCTAGGTTTGTCTTTTCCTTTTCTTCTCTCATGCAATGAACTAACCGATCCTTCCACTCTCTGTCCCATCTGACCTAGTTCATTGCAACAGGTTATGAGCACCAGTACGCTCTAGCGCGACAACCATTTTTAGGATCCGTAAGCTTCCCGAAAAAGCTCCCGGCGTATGACAACGCCACAATCGTCTTTCCCAAAACCCACCAACAATCCAACGTCGTCAAAAGGGAAACTCCCTGCGTCCTCTCCATCGACCATGTCCTCCAACCCAGACCCAGAGACCTGGTCACACCCAGCTCTAAAATACTCCAGAACCGAACAACTGAAGGCTCCCGGACCCGATTCCAACTACCTCGAATGGAACTGGTTCATGCGAGCTCACCTCAACACGACCGAGATTCTCTACGTCGTCGAAGGCGATGAGGAGGCCGCCAAGGCTGAACCACACTGGGCCCGCGACAACAAGGTCGCCTTCGGGGTCATCTTGCAAACGATCCACCCCTCCCATGTTCGCCACGTCCGTCACATCACGGACGACGCACGCGCACTCTGGTCCGCCATTAGGAGTATCCATCAGGACTCCTCGGCGGGTGGTAAGATGTATTACCTCCAGAAGCTCTCCTCCTACACCTTCACGGGAGACAATCTACCAGCGCACTTGGACGACATGGCGAAGGCGTTCGAGAGTCTCTCGTCCCTCGTCACGAAAGAGAACCCTCTCACTCTGGAGGACATCTACTCCATCTCCATCCTAAAATCACTTCCGCCCGATTGGCTATTGTGCTGCTCGGCGATGCTGAACGACTCGTCCATTCCTCCTGCCAAGCTTCAGGAGGCACTCAGAGCGGAACATCTCCGCAGGAAAACCAGGGGCGAGCAACAAGCGCTTGTCGAATCAGTCGCCCGTGCTTCTTTGTCACAACCGAACGCCTCCAAACCGTCTCGACCACCCCCTGACCATTCCCTCTATTGCAACTTCTGCAAGAGGTCTGGCCACAATCTTGAGATCTGCGAGAACGCCGCTAGGATCCTGGCCGACCACGATCGTCAAGAGCGCAACGCATCGAGGCGGTCAGACAACACCGGCAGATCGACCAGGCCGTCCAGAGGTCACCACCGTTCGAAACCTCCCGCTAAAGCCGGTCATACGACCGTGGTTGATCTTGGTGGTGGGGACGACAATCAGGAGGACTCAGATTACTCAGGATCTGATACTGCACCCCCTGCAAAACATCTAGCCAAAGCCGGGAACGCCGTCGCAGTCGATCACGAATTCGCGAACGCCGCATCCACACGTACTCGCGATGCCAACCTCGACTCAGGCTGTTCGACCTGCATGACTCCCTACTCGAAGGGAGTCTCCGACATCAGACCTGATGATACTCCAGTCCGACTTGCCGATCATTCCGTCGTCGCAGCCTCGCATCGCGGCACCACCCAGCTTCCTCTCAGTACTCCGATCTCGGTGCCCACCCTGGTTGTGCCAACCTTGCACGAACCGCTACTCTCCATCGCAGCCATGTGCAATGCTGGCCTGACATGTACGTTCACCAAGAACGACTGCACTATCTACAAATCCGGGTCGGTGAAGATCAATGGCGTCACCGTTGGTGTTGGCTATCGAAAAGGAAATCTCTATTTTCTTCCCTTGGGCGAGGTACAGTCCAACTCAGCTTCCCCTTCCCCCCTGTCATCAGCTGACAGCTCTCTCCTCGGCTATCATCACCGCCTATGTCACATAGGCCTTCGACCACTCAAACGACTCCTGAAGATCCTCGGAATCAAACCGAGCCTGATGAACGAAGTGGACGTCCAACGGTGCGAAGTCTGTGTCAAGTCGAAAATGCATCGCACAGCGTTCAAGTCTCGTGCTCCCTACCGCTCGGATGCCCCCGGGAAGCTAATTCATTCAGACGTGGGCTCTTTCGAAGTTCAGTCAAGGGAGGGTTATAAATACTTTGTTACCTTTGTCGACGACTTCTCAAAATTTGTTTCCATTTACCCCATGAAATCCAAATCCGACGTTTTCTCTTGCTTCAAGATCTTCCGTGCCCACTTTGAGCGCAACGGTTCCTGGAAAGTCCTAGCTCTCCGCTCTGATAACGGCGGTGAATACTTGTCATCAGAGTTCTCGTCCTACCTCGAGCATGCGGGTATTACACATGAGCCGGGGCCTCCTCATTCCCCTGAGCTAAACGGGGTCGCCGAAAGGACAAATCGCACTATAGGAAATCTCGTGAGGTGCTCCCTGCTAAGCGCAAAGCTACCCAAATCCTTCTGGGCGGACGCTATCAGGTACATTTCTTTCTCTATGAACTCGGTTCCGTGCTACACTCCCACCGGCTTCAAACCGCCAAATGAACTTCTCTCGAAACCGCTCGTCAATCCTTCGCTTCTTCACCCCTTCGGCTGCCTTGCCTGGTACAAGGTCCCGGAGGCAAACCGTCGCAAACTGGACTGTAAGGGCCGTGCGTCCCTCCTTCTCTCCTATCTTGGCGACGGCAACGGCTACCGCATCTGGGACTTGGAGAAAAACTCGGTGGTAAAGTCCAGGGACGTTATCTTCGACGATCTCCGCTTTCCCTACGGCTCAGCACTGGAACGTGAATCTCCGCCCGTTTCTGTGGAGCTTCCCTGGCCCGTTCATAGGGCTCCTGCTGACTCTGTCGTTCCTCCTCCTCCTCGGCCGTCCACTCCCGATCTTCCTCCTCTCGACATTCCTCTAGAACCTCGATTTGACAGACGTCTAACCGCATCGATCCACGCACCAGGAAACTCGTCACCGTCACCGCCTTCTTCTCCCGAGCCAACCATTCCGGCTCCTCCCCCGTCCCCTGTGTCAACAACACAGGACCCGCCTCCCGATCCGGCAGCGCCTCAGGTGCCTCCTGCTCCAGCCCCGGCACTCTCTGAATCCTCACCAACTGCTCCTATACCGCCCAGGGCCTCTTCGCCCACTCGAAAATCCGGTCGCAATCGTAGGGCACCGGAGAGATATGGAAACTGGTCAAAGTCCGCGTCAACTGACGATGCCATCCACACTCCCAAGACCTGGAAGCAGCTCCTCCGCTCCCCCGAAAAGCGTAGGTGGTTAAAGGCCGCGGACGAAGAATTTCTATCTCTCGTGGGCATGGAAACATGGCGTCTGGTCCCTCGTCCTCTCAAGCGGAAAATAATCAAATCTAAGTGGGTGTTTAAGGTAAAACGTCGACCGGACAACTCAGTTCAGAAACTTAAAGCCAGGCTCGTTGCCATGGGCTATACGCAGGTCCGCGGAGAGGACTTCGACGAAGTTTTCTCACCCACGCTGCGACTAGAAACCCTTTGACTCCTTCTCAGCCTACTCGCCGCCAAGAAATGGGTTGGCCGTCAGGTAGATTTCAAAACAGCGTTCCTGAACGGTCGACTTCAATCTCCAGTCTACATGGAACAGCCCCCCGGCTTTGAGGACCCCGATCATCCCGACTGGGTTTGTGAGGTTCAACGGTCAATATACGGGCTGAAACAATCCCCTCGGGAATGGAACATCGAGCTCCATAACGGACTTCTTCAAGCCGGACTCACGCAATCAAAGTATGACCCCACTCTCTATTTTTCGGTCAAGAATAACTCGCTAGTTGGAGCCCTCACCGTCCATGTCGATGATCTAGCGATCGTTGGAGAACCCTCGTTTGTCACTCAAGTCATTGCGGATCTCGGCGCTCGTTTCAAGATCGGTGCCGATCACGAGCTCCATCATTTCCTATCCATGAAGATTGACCGGGAGGTCAATGGAAGAAAGCTCTTTCTCTCGCAGGAGCACTACATCTCAGAGTTAGAACAGCGATTCATCCCGTCTTCTCACATCCCGGTCCGTACTCCAACTGATGCAGGCTTCAAGGACCTGGTTCCCAGGAAAACAGGGGAGTTGAAGTCGTCGGGTCCCTTTCCTCGAATAATCGGCGCGCTCCTCTGGGCTTCTCAGTGCACTCGACCAGACATTGCGTTCGCGGTAAACCGCCTTTCTCAATTTCTTCGAGACCCGTCCGAGTCTCACTGGCGTGCGGCCGTTCGCATCCTTAACTACCTGATCTCGACAAAACATCTCCGTCTCCGACTAGGCGGATCTCTGACATGTGCGGGTTTCTCCGATTCCGACTGGGCTGAGGATCGACACGATCGGCGCTCAACCTCTGCGTACACATATTGTCTGGGTGACGGCGCTATCTCCTGGAAGTCAAGAAAGCAGGCCACAGTCTCCCTCTCCAGCACCGAAGCCGAATACAAAGCACTGTCTGATTCGTGCAAAGAAGGTCTCTGGCTGAGGTTTATCCTCAGTGAGCTCAAGCTTCGTCCCACGGCTGCAATCCCATTACATGTCGACAACGCGGGAGCCGAGGCACTTGCGAAGAACCCGGAACATCACGCGCGCACCAAGCACATCGACGCACGCTACCACTTCTCTCGCGAGTGCGTCAAGAGCGGAAAAATTTCGGTTTTGCACGTTTCAACGAAGGACATGCTTGCCGACATGCTCACCAAACCCCTCAACAGAGTCCTACTGGAAGATCACCGGGCACGCTTTGGAGTAGTTTAAAACTTCTTCCTTCTTTCTTCTCTTCCTTCTTTTGTTTTACTTCTTCTTGTTTTCTTAATTTCTTTTCAGGATGTCAGCAAGGGGGGGTGTTGAGATGTGGTGTTTTTGTTTCTTTTCTCTTCTTGTTGTTATGTGCTTCCATCCTTTCTTTCCCTTTTCTCTCTCATGTCACAACCTGTGACATCTCACGTTGTATGTAGTCTAGGCCAGGTGGGCAGACGTGGAAGTCTCTTTTCCTCATCCTTCCACTCTCTGTCCCATCTGACCTAGGTTTGTCTTTTCCTTTTCTTCTCTCATGCAATGAACTAACCGATCCTTCCACTCTCTGTCCCATCTGACCTAGTTCATTGCAACATGGGGTTCCTGGATTCCACCGTCAGCAAATATAGATGAAGAAGAATTACAAAACAACATTGGGTTTGGGATTCGCAAATCTCAGAGGATACAGGGAAAGAATCCGGTAGCTAGTAGTCAGCCTGTTCCCGGTCCAGCTCAGCAACCTGTGATACCAACAAACTCAAAAGAACCAACCAGACAAAGAAGAAATAGTCTCCCTGGGGCTTGGATAGAGAATGAAGCTCCCGAAGAAGAGGACAGTATCACACAGACCCCAGGCAAAAATCCTGCTCCTGCAAAGAAGAAACCTGCCAACACAAAACCAGAAAGGAAAGATGACTTGGCAAGACAAATGGCTGATTCTCTGGCTAAGAAATTTTACAAGCAAACTTACACACTAACTCTGGAAGAAATATTGAAGATTGCACCTCAGTTCTTACAGACACTTCAGAAGTCTTTGCCGGACTCCGAAGAACTAGAAAAGAGCATCAATATTGGGAGAATTCAACATCAACAAGACTGCAATTTGGCCGAGGAAGAACAAGGAAGACTCACATACGCTTGTCCAGTAGGAATGGTTGATATGACAATAAATGACCGCAAAATCAGAACTTTGGTGGATACTGGCGCCGAAATGAATATAATCCCCGAAGAACTAGCAAATCAATTAGGCTTTGTGACAACCAAAATATTCATGCGCTTAAGAGGGATTGGAGGACACTTTACCCCTATTGTTGGACTGGCTGAGAACGTCGACGTCAGCATCTTTCCGGGACATAAAAACTTGGCCAACTTTTTCATAGTCAAAGGCTCCGTCCATACGGTGTTGGGAAGACCTTTTCTAGCCGACCACAATGTTAGACTCGAGTTATCAAACAAAAAAGGAGAAGTGCTCAGCTTTCAAGACCCTTTAGGGAAAAGACTATGCATCCCAATCTGCTTACCAAATGTGCCAGGATGGCATAGAGAGCCTCCCATGTTTCGACAGAACTGTTCCCTCCAAGTAGTAGATTGGGATATGCTAGACCAAATCAAGGATAAGAACGTGGACGTACTAGAGGCCGACTGGGAACAATTAGAGAAGGATGAGGAATATCAAAAGATCTTTAGTTCAACTCTTCACCCACCAAGATTAGACACTATCCCAGAGGAACTTACAAAAGGAAAGGACGAACAACAAGAAGATCCCTGGAACGTGAAACTGGCAGAACCAGTTGATTGGGTTGAAGAATTAGGCGGTTACAAAGTCACAGATGAAGAGCAAGAACAGATTGATCAACAGTTTGCACAATCCGAAGTTGCATGGGCAGCAGAGCCAAAGCCCTATAATCCTATAGCAGACTACTACTGGAAGGACAAGTCATTCCCGCGCCGATTCAGAAACGTCTTCGATGAATCCGAAAGGCCCAAGACTCTCAGAAGAAATCAGGGATGGTTAGCAGAATTACCCGGAGGCTTCACAGATTTGTTGGATTTCTTACAGATATTGGACTCAACCGGAGAGAAGGCTTTTGTCAGTTACGGAAATTGGAGCTCAAGATTTGGTTTTGTAAGTAGGAAAGTAAGAGAAAAATTATATTACGGAGGAGGCAAAAACTGGTACCGGATCAACATAAGCAAACCAGCAAAGAAGAGGAAGTTCGAGAGGCAGTACGAGTACCTCTTTCGGGTATCCTTCCAATAGTTCACTCAACAGGTCAAAGTTTTTTTTTTTTCAAAATTTACATTGCAACTAAATGTCTACAAAAGGAAAGGTTTTTTCTATTTTTTTAGGGGTTTATCAGAGTTTTATCAGTTTTTTTTTTTTTTTTTTTTTTTTTGGTTTTGGATAAAATAATAATAAAAAATTCAGGAGTGTTGTACAATACTGATAATATATAAAAAAAAAGGGGTAGCTCATGTAATAGTATTTTTTAGGCATAACCAGAAGTAACATTAAGAGGTGGAAACAACGGACAAGTGGCCAAATGCCAGGCATCAGCAAGTTCTAAAGCCTCCGTCATCTGAGAGACAATTCTAGCATACTCAGGAGCAGGAGTATAAACATCAAGAAAATGTTTAAGAAGGCGGGAGACACAGACACACGAGTAGCGATATTGAAGAAGAGGGTCCTCACTAGTCAGATTATTGGTGGAGGAAAGATAATGATGAAAGGTTTCCGCAAAGGTAGGCAAAGGTTCAGCCATAAGGGCAGGATCAACAAGGAGCGGAGCGGCAAAAGAAAAGGGAGGCAGGTCTCCAGCGGAGTTGGCAAACGCATTAAGAAACGTATTGGCCGCGGTTTGGCGACTTAAATCCGTCTGAGTGTTTGCTAACGGCGAGCGTGGGGTAGTCAAGAATGGACGGAGCCCATTGCTGTTTGCTATGCTGGGCTCATTGGAAAGGTCTTCAAAACAAAGGAAACACAAATCAGAAAGCTGTTTTTGTTTTATAAAAAGAAAAATATATATATATATACAGGGAGCAGCTTACTTGACGACGGAGGACTAGACGAGAACCTGCCTTTAGCATCTCGAAAGCGGCGCCTGACGGGTTGGTTACCACCTCTTTTGGAGCGGACTTGAGCTCGAGAAAGCTTGCTGCCGCAGGAGGGAGCATAGGTTGAGTCTCGAGGACGCTTCTTTGCTGAGCTCTTAGGAGAAACTACTCAGGAAGAGAAGGGACCAGCAATCAGAATCAATACGGACACACACAGTATAAATCATAAGAAAGAAGGAAGGGACTTACGAGTAATCCGGCCATACAGGTTGGACAGCAGATCAGGATCTATACGAGCAGGCACATTCTGGCGCAAGTTGTAGCGCAAGAACCCTTCATTCTCACTATTGGTAGAAGCAGAATTGTTTGGAGCTACAGCGGACGGACATTGTTGTCAGCTAGCAAGATCTAAAGGGTATAGGAAAGAATGAGGCTTACCATTGTCATCGAGGCTGAGCTTGTCCTCTTCCATTGGAGAAGACTCATCTCCGGACGGTGCCGAGGCACCTTGCCAGACAGAAGGGGACTCGGCCATATCCACACCTTCAGGAGCCGGGCTCGGCGGCATGTTTGTCATCTCAACATCTTCGGGAACCGGGCTGGGAGTACCATGCCAAGCTGGCGGCGAGCCAGATACTTAGTCACAGTAATAAAAAAAAATAAAAAATAAAAAAAAATCAGTTGGGGTGTGAGCCTGGGTCTCTTACGTGACAGCAGGACACAAGGATGGGAGGCAATAAAGTTTATTTCTAGAGAAATAAAGGAACAAGGAAGAGGAGAAGGAATAAGAAAAAACTAGTATGTGTATCCTTTTAGGATAAGTATGAGGGCTCAACCTTTAGTAGGGAGGAATGCAGAACCGGGCAGAGCCACAGTCTCTTCAACCTGAGAAGCAGGAGAAGGTACAGTCAGAGACTGCCTTATTTTTTAGGCTTAAGGCCAAGGTTACTTATAAGGAAACCTGAGTGGATGAGTAGCTCCACTGGACTAGGATAATGAGATGAAAAGTTCTTTGGAGGGGAAGAAGGTGAGGTGCCTCTAGAAGAAAGAGAAAGAAAGAGAAAAAGGGAAGATCAAGCTCAAAGTGAACTTGAAGAAAAGAGAAGTTGGCAAAGCTGCTTACTAGTCAGACAGATGACACCAAATGACCACGACAATACGACGAGGGGAAATGATGGGACCTTGGATGCTGAGTAGTGAGGAGTGGTTGTCCAGTGATTCTGATTTTTCTTCTAAGTTGGCTGATGAGTGATGATCTAAATTTTCATCAGCTCAACTCTGAGGATGATGAACCATGATTATCAAAATGAATATGCAATATAGAGTTGAACTTAGAAAATGAGTAGATGTTATGTGGACTTCTATGTTAATTACTTCACACTTATATTATTCCACACTTATACACAACAGGGTAGGGATATTATGATATGAAAATACTCGTATTGAAAAGAGGAATAAGAAGAGAACATTGTTGAAGCCTTTTGGGCAACATTGTTGTCTCTAAGGCTGACATGGGGCAAGAACATTAGAGAAACCACAATAATAACACACAGTCTTGCAGGTAGCGGGCACCGTCAAAGTACCGATAGTCGTAGGACGGCGAGCCGGGTTGCGGCGTTCTAATGGGCGTGTTGGGATTGCACACCGGGCTCCGCAATCTATGGTAATCAGGAGGCAAGTCGTACGCTAGATAAAGGACATACATAACTACAAATCAACAATTGGGTGATGGGAATCACAATACAAGAATAAAAGCGCACAGTTCATGGGGGAATCCCAATCACCGGGGTAGTAATAGGCGGCATCAGACATGCTATCAGAGCTCATTGTTCAAGGAACACTCGGAAGGATGGTTGGATGAGGATGAGGAAAGCAACAAACAGCGGTCCTTTTATAGACCCCACCCGCTTACTAGCTGGCCAACGGGACGGAGCAGTAACTCTGCACGCTCTCACTGGCGACTCACGCTCACTGCTCTCACTCGCCTTTGTCAAGGAAGGAGCGCACAAAGCCGAGCTGCTTGGCATCACTATGCCCTTGATCCACTGATTGCGGGACCAGACAAACAGTTTGAAGCAGCGGTCTTCGCAGTGTGCCGTCATCAGCAGCAGCACGGCCGCAATCTCGCCTCCATAGTTGGAGGGAGCAGCTTCAACCATCACAAGAAAGGGGAATACAAGTTCGCATTGCGGTTGGATCAAGAACAAAAGGAGTTTGGTCGCAAACAAGAGCAACGTGTTAAGAAGGAACGGAGGACAATCTGCGACTTAATCTGCGTAGGGTGATTGAATTGCAGCGCTTGAGGTTCAGTTCTAGATAGATAACAACAAATAATTAGGAAGCAGAAACTAAACTACAGTTCAAAGGAGCTCAGGATCTGATGAGGAGATTAAGGCAATCACGCGGGAGACTTGTTGGAAGCAAAAAAAAAAAAAAAAAAAAAAAAAAAAAAAAAAAAAAAAAAAAAAAAAAAAAAAAAAAAAAAAAAAAAAAAAATAGATCGATTGAGCAAAGGAGGAGGAGCAAGGTAGATGAGCTCATTGGCTGAATGATCAGATTACGAGATTCGATAAACGAGCTTTGGACGAGATAGAATGTGCGATTGACTGGATGCGGGGCGAGATTAGTTGCAGCTCAGTGTTTGTGGAGTCGTAAATCATACCAACATGAAGCTGTGTCTACTCTACTCCTACAAAGGGAGAGAGCACGGAAAAGTCTGGTCAAGAAGCTGCCTCAAGATGCGAAGTGGGTATGAGCACTCGCCGATCAGAAGGATTCTGAACAGGAAATCGATAAATAACGCATGCGACTTATATATTAAACGGAGTGTAGTGGCAAACAAGGCTTGGCCTCCACCAGCGAACAGGCAGCATGCATTGCGGGGTACCACTTGTATTCGCGGCTAAGAAGATGCGGACTGAGAAGCAGAGTCGATATCAGCAAGGGCAGTATATTAGCTGCAGAGATGAATTACACCTACACGCCCCATCGAGCCGGAAGGTGCGGGATTCTCAAAGAACCTGCCACTGTCAGTGGGGTCGCGCACGCAAGAGCTCGAAGTAGTTTGCCTCGCTCTTTATGCGGATATGAGCTGATGATGGAGGTATATTAATGGTCTACTCGTGCTCGGGGCAAAACGGATGGCAGCTTGGTTCTAGCGAGAAGACGGACTCAATAGTAGTTCAGTCAGTCTAAGCAAGCCGAGGAGGGCAGAGAAACAGAGAAGAAGATGCACTTACCTGCGATGTTGAGATCCGGTGGCTTGGGCACAAACGCCGCACTGAACTAGGGATTGTAAACACATAAAATATATGTTAAGGCTTGGCGAAAAGCGCTCAAAGACCCGTCCGGTCCATTTGGGGGACAAAACGACACTCGAAGCAATCTGCCCGGCAGATTGCTCTCACAAATTTAAATAAAAAGGGGCACAAATGCCGGCGCGGCGCCCTGGAAGCTAAAAAGGGGCCTAAAACAGTAAAATTTAGATTGGTCCTGTATGACCTTAAACTGCGGCAAGTCCTTCAAGACTTGGGAAAACTTTTTGCGCACAAAATCAACCACCACCATGGAAACCCACCTTTTAGCAGCAAAATACAAAACAGTTGATAAAAAGATTAGGCCTGTGAATCACGCCATGCCTCAAGACGTAAACCCCCCTCTCCAACGTCCTGCATTGTCAAGGGACCCTTACAAAACACCCCTCACAATGCGTCCTCCGGAATTCACCCCAACCTCTCGAATTACGCATGAAAGATTAGAAATGATAAACTTTGGCCCCTCCGGGTGGCTTACAGAGGAAGAATTAAAGCTTTTAAAACATGTGATAGTACTTAGGCAGAATTCTGTAGCTTTCTGTGAAGAGGAAAGAGGACTTCTACGCCACTCCTACGGACAGCCTTATAGAATACCGGTCATAGCGCACGAACCCTGGCAGAAGAAGCCAATACCAATACCAAAACCAATTATGGACGACTTTGTAGAGCTACTCAGAAAAAGAATCAAGTCAGGTCTCTACGAGCAATCAACATCTAGTTATTCCAGCCCCATATTCTGCGTGAAGAAGTCAAATGGGAAACTACGAATAGTACATGATCTACAAGTTTTGAATAGGGTCACTATCAAGGACGCAGGACTCCCGCCCAACATTGGAGAATTCGTGGATTCTTTCTCAGGACGGGCATGTTACGGATTAGGAGATATCATGGGAGGATATGATGAAAGAGAACTAGATCCGGCTTCAAGACCCATGACCACTTTTGAAACTGTGTTGGGAAGATTACAGCTTACTAGACTTCCACAGGGAGCTACAAACTCAGTTGCAGTATATCAAGCTCAAATGACATGGATACTTCAAGAAGAGATACCAAATCACGTAGGAATCTTTATCGACGACGGAGGGATCAAGGGACCAACTTCTACGTACAACAATGAGAAACTCGTGGAAAACCCAGGAATAAGAAGATTTGTTTGGGAATATGCTATAATTTTAGAAAGGATTCTTTTTAGGATAGAGGAGGCAGGACTAACAATATCTGGAGAAAAGTTTGCTTGCTGCGTCCCAGCTCTAGACATTGTGGGACACATAGTATCTTTAAACGGAAGAATAATGTCAAAGAAGAAAGTCAACAAGATTCAAAGCTGGCCAACTCCTGAAAGCAAGAAAGACATTAGGGGATTTTTAGGACTTTGTGTATACGTTAGGATGTTCATCAGGAACTTTTCAGCTACAGCATCACCACTCAGAAGACTCACCAGAATAGACGTAACTTTCAGATGGGACAAAGCCTGCAAGGAATCTTTTGAGTTGTTAAAGAAGATTGTTGGGGAAGAGATACTTTTAAAGAATTTGGAGTATGGAGAGAAGGCAGGGAAAATCACTTTGGCCGTGGATTCAAGTTTCATTGCGGCAGGAGCGGTTCTTATGCAAGAAGACAAGGAAGGACTCTCACAACCAGTTGTTTATGAATCAGTTTGTTTCTCAAAGAGGGAATCTGAATACTCACAATCTAAGCTGGAGCTTTGCGGAGTAGCTAAGATCTTGAAGAAACTTCAAACCATGCTATGGGGACAACACTTCAAACTTCAAGTGGACGCTAAAGCACTCATAGAGATGATCAACACTCCTAGTTTGCCTAGTGCCCCTATGACAAGATGGGTAGCATTTATTCAGTTATTTTCTTTTGATTTAGTACACAAGCCGGGGAAAACGTTTACAATGCCAGATAGCCTTTCGAGACGCCCAAAAGCAGAAGATGACGAGGAACCGCAAGAATTCGATGAAGAGGAAGAATGGGTTACACCAAACCCAGGATTTGGAGCAAAAGAGGCAGATCTTATTCACTACTTTCCAACACTAGGGCAAATCAACATAACCACGTTGGGAATATCAATTAGAGAAAATACTCAAACTGGATTCTGGAAGAAGATGGAAAGATACCTTTTGACTTTGCGACGGCCAGCAGATTGCACAGACAAGGAATACATTAGAATTAAGAGAAGATCAGTAAATTACTTCGTGGAAGATGAACAGTTAAAGAAGAGGAAAATACCTTACAATCAGGTTGTTGTCTCCAACCCAAAAATTCAAGATAAAGTTCTCAGCTCATTGCACGAGGAATTAGGACATAGAGGGATGGCGGAAACCTATAGACGACTAAAAGAAAGATTTTGGTGGGAAGGAATGAAGAAAATGGCTAGAAAATGGGTTCAAACTTGTGAAGCATGTCAGAAGAGAAGCAAGGATCTACCTAAGGAGGAAGGAAAGCCCACGGCAACATCAACACTTTTCCAACGAGTCAGCATGGATGCAGTTCACGTCAAGGCAGGAAGATGGAAATATATAATAGTGGCACGTGACGACTTCTCCGGATGGGCAGAAACCGTAGAGACAACAAATCTGAAATCCAAGACCATAGCAGATTGGTTTCTGTCAGAATGGGTTTGCAGGTATGGAATCCCAAAGCAGGTTACAGTTGACGGAGGCGGAGAGTTCAAGAAGGATCTACAGAAGGCGATGAAGAAGACAGGCATCAAGATTCGAGTGGTAACACCATATTATCCAGAAGTGCAGGGAATGGTGGAAAGAGGTCACAAGAACATAAAGGATGCATTGATAAAGATGTGTGGAGAGAATGGAGCAAAATGGAAGGAGTTCTTACCACTAGTTACTTTTGCGGACAGAATTTCAACAAAAAGGACAACAGGATACTCCCCATTTGAACTACAGTTTGGACAACCGGCGGTCTTACCGGTGGACATGGAGCTGAGGAGCTATTTGAGCGTAGATTGGACAACTATCAAGACCACAGCAGAATTATTAAGTGTACGAGCAGACCAAATGGCTCAACGGGCGGAGAACATCGAGAAGGCTAAGGAGAAATTGAAAAAGGCTAGGGAAGAATCTGTAAAATATTGGGATAGACGACTTGCACATAGGATTAGACAACCACTAGCTCCTGGGGACTTAGTGTTAGTATATAATAAAGCTTTAGAGAATCAGTGGGGCCTGCTATTCAAGAACAGGTGGAACGGTCCTTACCGCGTAGTCAAGCAGATCAACCGGGGCCCTTATGAACTAGAAGAACTGGACGGAACTGCATTGACAAGAAGATATGCGGCTAGTCAAGTTAAAAGGTTTTTCCCTAGAGGTGAACCCCTTGATGAAAATGAACAAAATGAATTGAATGAAGAAGATCAAGATGAGGAACAAGATGATGAAGACATTAATGAAGAAGAAGAAGAAGAAGAGGAAGGTGACGATGAAAATGACAGAAGCATTGAGGATTCAATTGATCAGGAAGACGACATGTAATGTGAAAGGACCAACGCAAGACCTTCTCAACACAAGAAACGGTTTGAATATCAACGGGAATAATGATGGCAAGTTTATCTAGTTATGGCAGAAAGAAATTTGATCTCAGATGTACGGAAAGGCAAGATTCAGTTTGGACGACAACGGAACAAGAATTGACAGGATTCAGCAGTAGAACAAGGAACAAAATGGGTTTATTGGGAATAAGGTTATATTGGAATAAAGGTTATATTGGATATAAGGCTATTGGTTAAATTGGAAAAGGTTCACAAGTTCTAGCTTGGGAAGGTCTGAAAATTAGGATGCCGGAGTCAGAAGAATAGGGGTATTAGTTAAAAGTATAACAAGATCAGGTAGCTTAAAGTATAGTCAGATAGATTCACCATTTCAGTATTTTATTTGATACTTGAAACGGAATGCTGTGGACAGCATTAAGTTGGGGGGGGATGTGGTGTGCTATTTAGGTTTCAAGTATCAAATATGTCACAAGGATCAATTATCCCATCAGGGATGTCACAAACCTGACATGTCACTACATATTTCCACTCTCACTGGTACTTAAACCATAGTCACTCACTCAAACCTCCGGACTAGTCCCACTTAATCCATAGTTATATATACATAGTCTTTATACATAGTTTTATAAGTACATAGCACAGGGACACATAGTCATATTTTAGTCCATAGTTTTAGTCCATAGTTTTAGTCCATAGTTTTAGTCCATAGTCTTACATAATCAACTCTGACCAATCATCACGTACGGTTCAGCCATCAAGTTCTGACCAATCAACACGTAGGATTCAGAAATAGAAGTCTGGCCAATCAAGACGCACGGTTCAGCCAGAAGTCTCAGGAAGAATTAGCTCAGCAATTTCTGACCAATCAGAGCTCATGGTTCAGACAGGAAAACTCAAGAAGAATTCAGTCATCAAGTTCTGACCAATAAGGACGCATGGCTCAGCTCTGACCAATCATCACGTAGGATTCAGACATCAGGTTCTGACCAATCAGAAGACATGGCTCAGATGCTCACCAGCAAAAATGCCTCAGAGGATTTTCACACCAGCAAAAATACCTCACTATTCAATATAAAAGGAGGGCCTCTTCCCCCTCATCAGAATCATCCAGCCACGGATACCCACCTCATCAGGGGATCACCTACACACACCCAACCATCAAGCACTCACATTCACAACCACTCAAACACATCCATCAAACAACAGAAGAAGTCCAGAAAGGTAAAACACTTACATCTTTTCTCAAGATAGTAAGTGTGATCTAAATCGGGGGAAGCCTGAGAAGCTTTCATACCTTAAGGGTATTATATCTTAAAGGCTAAGAGAGTGGGGCATAAAATATCCTGAATAGTCCACTTTTCATTAGTTTCATCTATAGTCATTCACAGAAAACATAAAAGGACATAAAAACATTCCACTTACTCTTTTCACAAGACTTTATCATCATCACCTCTTTCACAAAACTACAAAAGATAAAAAGATTTCATCAGCTCTTATCATTCAACTCATAGTCTATTCTTTATCACTTCCACTCTATCACATTCTTACTTATCTTATCTTATCCACTACATCATATCAAAGATCCACGCACACTAAAGGTGATATTGCTGAAGAAGAAAGTTGATCTAAGCCTGATACGAGACTACTACATATCAGTTTTCCTCTATCATTAGTTAGCCACAACAAATAAATAAGTTTGTTGTGTTAGCTCTTACGTAGTATATTAGAGAGGCAGGTCTTTCAAACCACCCGTAACAGGCATAATAGTTCATATATAGTTGAAATATTATCTCAGTTATTTCCCCCTCACAGGACTGCCAACCCATCCCAAAAGGAGTTCTCACAACGTTTTCCACCTCTTGACGTTGTTGACTCAGCGCATCCTGTTTCTTCAACATCCCTGTCGGTTTCACATCCTTCATACCTCCAGGGCCTTGCAGAGCACTTCAATTTCGAACTTGAGATTCAGCTTCAGTTCTCCATAATGGTAAAGTTCGATGAGCAGCTTGAGTATGCCCATCAGCCATGGATTGGGAGGCCTGAATACCTTGGACTTGTGGGACTGCTCGAGTACCTTACAAACGAACGGAATGGCAACGATCAAGCGATTCGAATTAAAGCCTTGGATCAGTAAGTCTTTAAATGCTATGTTGTGATGCTTGATGGGCAAGTTCTTCGCCAAGGTCAGGGAGCCTAGCCACGATGCTAAATTTTTCAAAATCGTCCGATCCGTTCCTGATTTGAGCGTCTGTTCTGAGTTGAGCATGAGGGCACACTTGATTAGAGTTTCGTTATTAATCTTTTTATACATGTGGGGCAGTGCAAGCCTGTCTAAGAATTGAAGGTAGAGGGAGTGATTGTTGGGTTCGATCGAGACTCGGTGATTGACGAGATACTTTGCAAACCAGTTGTAGTGTTCTGGTTTGATTTGACTGGACATCTCCGTTAGCTTGGATTCGAGATTGTTGAAAGCCAAGTTGTTGATGATAAAGAGAATTTTATCCGAGATGTGTTCATCGGGTTCTAAAAATTCCATCTTGGAAGTGATCAGTTTCTTGTTACTCGATCGATCGTCCGGCTCCGCTGGCCGTCCACTGGCAGGGTCCAAAGCGGCGAACTTCTTCCTGCGACGGATTTCTCGCAAGATCAAATCATCATCTGACTTAATTGCAGAGAAGACAATGCGTGGGTCATCCTCTCCGTCCTCGTTTGCTTCTTTGGGCTTTGTGTTATTCTCAGCATCCTCGTCGGGATCACCGACGATCGTTGAGAGGTATACATCCTTGTAATTTTCACCATTCAGGACTGTTTTCGCACGAAGATACACATCGGGGTGAGTCAGCTTCAAAGATTCAACCTCGGATACGGCCAACGCTAGCTGCGGCCATTCTTCCAACCGATTGACGAATTTGCTGAGAGCCATGCTGCCAAACTCGTACCACTTGGACTCGATCGGATTCCGGATAGCATCCAGCACATATCTGACCCCAATCCCAAGGGGGACATAACCTATCAGTTGCTCTCGGATTAGAGACCCAAATAGTGATGCCGTGAGATTGAGCTCCTTCGATGGGTAGGCAAAGAAGACATTGTATTCATCAAACAAGCGTGATAACAAGCAAGCAAGAAACTGGTGGTTTTTGAGGTCTGGGGAATCTTGCATGGATTTTGAGAATCAATATGATTTGTTTGACTGACAGTTCCAGATCATACATTTTCTTATAAAACGAATCGACTTCTGCCTCTATTCTCGAATCAAAGGATGAAACTTGCATTCCAGGTTTGTCCTCATTACCCGGCATAAAGTTCATGAGCTTGCAATGTAACTGAATCTCTTGAGTTCGAGTTTCTTTGAATCGCTCCAATTCTTCCAAGCTCAGAAGCTCGTGGTTCATGCGTATAGTACGGATGAAAATCGATACCGTCGGGGCGCTAAGACTCAAGGTCGCAGATTCTGGAGCAGGGGCGGGACTGGTATCCTGGTTGACGATAGACTGTCGAAGAAGATCGTGCTTAACCTTTTTGTTCAAAAAGGTCAGACAGCCATTGATGAATGAGCTCCCATATTGTGCAATACGATCCCCGAGCCATTTCTCCAAGTTGAGATATTCTCTTCGACTAGCTAGTGATGCAATATCAATAATCATGTTGACATCAGGCTGATAGCTCAAAACTTGATCGAGTACTTTGAGATCCTGGGTGATATCCAACACTCGAGTGACATTCATCTCATTCTCGTGATAAAAATTACGTAAAGCAGTCATTTGGAAGTCTGGGACCAGCTGCCAAATCCGCAGAAAAACGAGTTGATGCGAAGGGTGCCCTTTGAGGAAAGACTGAAGTAATTGGTTCACCAGGTCATTATGGAGCAGTGCCCATGGTGTCTAAAACAATTGATAAGAGTGGGTAGGGCAAGCAACGAGACGCAATCACAAAAAATAAATAAACACTCACACACTACAAACATTTGCAACTCTGCCCAGAAAGAAAATGTAAAATTGGGATGGGCAAAACATATACCCAATTTTACAGAAAATGGTCAGAAGTGAAAAATAAGCTTTACTGAGCATGCTCAGCAATTTTTTTTTTTTTTTGGAAACTGAGCAGAACTGATTTTTATTCATTATGGCAACTTTGGGGGATTTTGCTGAGCATGCTCAGTTTTGCTCAATTTTTATTACTGAGCCATTTTGTTGAAAAAAGTTAACATTTTGCTTAACCCAAACAGTAGTTTTTTCTTTAGGTGAAATTACAAATGTTTGTAGTGACAGGGACTTGGATCAAAGCCATCATGACTAATTCCGGGTTCGTTTTACAAGCCCTCCATGATATTGGTAGCTTTTTTGATGATTTTATCAATCATCTTGTCTTTCTCCGTTTGCCCTTCAAGAAAGGAGTATTGAGGAGAGAGCAGCTTAACCACTTCGCACAAGAGCTCCTTGACATTCCATCCGCTCATTTCAACCGACTTGGCCAAAACCCTGACGGTGGGGGAATTATTCGATACAGCCTCGGCTGAGACGACTTTCTTACAGCTTGGACCATTCATCGGTGCCAATGGGTTAGGTTTGAGGACATGCAAAAAGGGAGAGGAGTCAAGGGGAAGGTAGAGTAGCCCATCGATTAATCAAATTTTTGTATACTGATGAGTCCATCTTTTGAATAAACTCGATATAGCTGCTGTAGATGCTGCGGTGTTCTGTGGTAGTGGCAGGGGATTTTTATGAATAGGGGGGGAGGGGGTTAGACTGGATTGAGATGATGTGGAAAGAGATTGCCCTTTGGTTGAGGAAGAAGGGCCTTGAGATGAGTCGACTTGGAGCGTGTTGTTTGCGGTAGAGGTAGGACTAGATCCCTCGGTAGATGATGCGGCTAGAGAAGGTGCTAAGCAGAGGACTTTGCCCAAGAAGCGAAGTCCCCAACCATCGGGGAGGGTGACTTGCTCGGCGGGTTGATCAAATGTCAATTTGATGACTTCACTCCAGCGAATCCGATTGTTGTAAACCTCTCCAATGGCTCGGATCCAACTGACGTGATTGATGGGGAATTCGTTGCCATATTTGTTGGCCAACTCAATCAATTCGCCCAGTTGTTCCGCCAATTCTTCAGCTTCCGGGCCGGCGCCCCGCTTTGTTTTAAGAAGGACAGTTTTACAGAGATTTGCTGAGCATATGACAGGAGCAGAGCAGATTCGGTAGAGCAACGCAATCGGGCTTGAATTGGAGTTAAACTTGGCATCTGCCAAACAATGGTTGGCGATCTGGGAGGTAAGTTCTTGACCAACCCGTGAGATGATGGGTTGAACAGTAGCACGCTGAACGGTAGGTGTCCACAAGAGTTTGGGTTCTTTGCCCTCCTTGGTAGAGGGAATTGGGGTATTGGAGATGATGATAGATATAAGCTTGGAGAGTTTAATGGGGGTCAACTCTGGCATCTGTACTTTGGATGCGCTTGAAGTTGTATCAGAGCTAACGCCGGAAGGATTGATTGGGATGGAGAGACTGTGAAGGGCGACGCCGATTGAATCACGAAGGATTTGGACGGCATCCTTGGCAATCTGACGCTTTTTGGCCAGTACATTGGGATTATGACCAAGAGGTGGTGGAAGACCAGGTGGGAGGGAACCACCAGTGACGAACAAACGAGCAGACGTGGTAACATTTGACGGCTCCTTCCCTGCGTTTTGCTGAGCACGTTTACCTCATGGGCCTGGTCGCCTAGAATTTCTTTGAGGACGAGTTTGCTAGAGTGGAAGGTGCCGTCGATGATGATTTGAGAAGCTCTGGCGTCCACGCCCTGGTTGATTATCCTGAGCACAGTCACTAAGGCGAGTTTATAGGTACAGAGTTGCGAGGGATGCGGGGCGAGGCGCGGCGCAAGGACTGTCAAGCAGGCAGGTGAGCTGCAGCGTCCCGTTTGGGTTGGTGGCCCGGGGGATTGAGTTGAGGATCACCGCGATTGCCACCCGCTTGATCTGGAGTCGGCCGGCATGCTTGGGCTCCAAACAGGTCCGCATGCGTCCGCATGCTTCGTGCGCCAAACCGGCCCTGCGCCACCTCCCAACATCAGTCCACGATTGCGTCAAACACAAATTCGGTCTATGGGCTCCTGAACCGCAGACAGCACTGCATCACATAGTTGCCCAGCGAGTCCAGCAGCAGCGGCAGCACAAACGGCCACAAGATTTAGCATGTCAGCTTAAGCTCTTCTTCGCTGCTTGCACAGTCAATCACCCTCTGCGCCACTCACGTCACGTTCTTGTGACACCCAATGATGGCCAGATGCGGCGCACAGCGCTACAACATGAGCATCTTGATTGGATGCAAACATTTCCGAACATTTCTCAAACAGCTTCTGCGCGATTGTGTAGCCGATGTAATCCAAGGATAGGGAGATGATCTCCTCGAACAGCTCGCTTGCGATCTGGTCCATCTCCTGACTCAGTGTGTTGGAGTCAAATCATTTACAGATCTCTCGCAATCTGGCCGGGTCCGACATCGCCGTCACAAATTCCTGATGGGGGTCCAGCTGATTGATCGGGGGTGGCATGGTTGTGTAATAGGTAACTGGTGGTCGGAAGTCAGCAACCGCCAACTTGTCTCTTTGTACTCCTTCTCGGCGGCCTCCTCCGAGCTTGTTGTACACGCCCCGCCGCATAAAGTTGTCCCCCGCAAATCTTCGCTGCTTGTTCTAGCAGCAGCAGATGGTTTAGAGCATTCTCCGATTGGTCGGAGGTGGTCTGATGTTCTTGTGCTACCCACGCCATGATATGTGGACCACATCCGATTAGTCCTTTCCCCATGCTCTCCTAATGGTAGCCGTGTAGAAACTCACCAAAGGCATCCGTCCAGCCGTGCCACAGATGCGTCTGAGGTCAGCGCGGAGGTCGCCGTTGTCGTCGAGGACCTGGACCCTGACGGAGCAGGAGTGATTAGCGGGGAGGAGGGGGTTGATAGGAGCGGGGGCATTCCACTCGGCGGACTCCTTGCAATTGTTGCCGTCAACGAACCTGCGCCAGGCCTCCCAGAGGCCGTGCTCGAGGGTGCGGGTCCAGCGGATGGTATCGAACAGGGCCGACTACTCGCGGCTGAAGAACAGCCGCTGCTGCAGCTCAACCAACCCGCCCTTCACCAGCTCCCCGGACTTGTATCCCTCCGTGCCCGCACGCGTAGGCTGCCGCGCCACGTACTGCATACTCTGCCCGAACCAGATTGCCCGCTCCTTGTAGTCCTCCATGTTCGTTGTAATCATCCGCGACCCGTGGCCCGTTGCCAGCGCAAAACTTGCCGCCACTCAGCTGCACGTCTTGTGCGCGTGCGTGGCCCGCAGCAGTGTCAGGATCAGTGTCCCGCTCCACAAAATACTGTCAGCCAAACCATCCATATATCAGTTGAAATCATCCACACTCTGGCATGGGTCAAGGAAGCCACTCACTCGGCAGCCGTTGTGTGCGCGTTGCACTAATTCCATCAGGTCAAGTGGAGGAAGTGTTGCGGGGAGTGGTTCATGGGGAGCAAGGTGGGCTGGAGCTGCTGCGCGTGGTGGTGGTGCGCGCCGTGGATGGCAGGGTGGGTCATGGTGAGGCTGGGCGGGGCAGTTTGAGAGGGGTTATGGGCCATGCCAAGGACGGAGAGAGGCTGCTGTCCCGGACACGATTGATGCCGGGGGAAGCAGGCCGAGCGCCTGTTGGGATGCCATCCCCAATCCATTTTGCTGCGGAAGAATGCGCACACAGTTTCCACAAGATCAGCGATTTGCTTGCTTGCTGTTGATGATAGACTGTAGTATAGGAAATAAGGGAAGGGACTGACAGAGCGCTGTGAGGCAGCATGCTGCTGCGCCTGAATCTTGTGGGTTCCTTGCAGCTGCTGTAGCTGCTGCTGTTGTTTTGGCTGCATCTGCTGCAGCTGGAAGAGCTGCTGAGTCTTCTGTTGGGCGCTCATTTGAAAACCCAGCTGGGTGGGATGAGGTACTGCAGGGGCATTAAATTGGACAGGTTGATGATCATGCGGTGACTTCCGAGGCAAGGTGGAAAGAGGCTGCCGAGAGGAAGGTAAGAGGGTTTGAGAACCGTGGGCGGGAGCGGGAAGATTGGGCCCAGGGAAAGCTTGCGTGTGTTGGTTGGCTGGCTGCAGACCTGTGAGCAATTCCAAAAGAACAACACAGAATGATGAGTTTGCTTGTAGAGATAAAAAAAGCCAGAGGTAGAGTTTCTGACTTGCTTACCCATCCCATGAAGTTAAGGAAAAAGGGGTTGCGAGTGATTGAGATGAGACCAATAACGATGGATTTCCGCTCCAGCAGGCCAATTTGTTTCTCGTTGAGGGCCCATCTTCCCTGATGATCCTTGAGGAAGCGACCGGAGAGATCTTAAAAGCTGATGGCATTGTATTGGGGCGAGTAGTTCAAGAAGGGCAAGGTTCTGGGCAGCTCATCGACAGTGTTGGGATTGATGGACATGGCGGGTGGGCCGTTATCCGAGGCGGTGATGATGAGAACGTGTTTGTGGTGGGTCGGAGGAGGGGATATCTTGGATTGGGTCCGATCGCAACGGTGGGTGAAGGAGGAAGTGCGTCTGCGGTCGAGGAGGTCAAGGGCGCAGATGAAAGCATCAAAACAGGCGTTTTTTGGGTCTTGGTTAACTGAATTGGGAATCTTGGGTATGAGTTTTTTCGCGATTTTCATATCGATAGATAACCCGACTGTTGGAGTTGGTTGCGAATCTAGTGAAGCAATCAAGCGAAGCCGATGCTGAGAAAAGTGGCCATTCCTTGGAGGTAGTTTCCTCCGTATTTCTTCTGGATACTGAGATTGTGCTGCCTGTGGCCGTCCTGCGAGTTCCTCTTCAAGTGGCGCAACAGGACTTCCAGTTGCTGAGGCGCAAAAGCGTCCTGGCTTTTCTGGAACTTTCCAAACAAGTTGATCATCGCGCCGCTAGCGCTTCCCCCGGCCGCACTGGCAGCACCACCTTGAGATAGGGTAATACCAGAGTGTTCGCAATACGCCTGCACATCAAAATCGAGATACAACTTGACCTCCGTTTGCGATCCCGGTGGTTTGGCCGGTTACAAGGTCAAGGCCATCAACAGTGCTCCCTCCGTTCTCCCAGGTCCTCAGCCCCAAGAACATAACAAACCCTGTCGGCATTTTGCTTCCTACAAGTCGCGAGATTGATGCACTCATTTCCTTGCCAATAGTTTCAATGTAACTCGGTTGGAGTGCAGCGCCTAGTTTGCCTAATGACATTTCCTCCGCTTTATCCGGGGCTGGACCGAGTTCAGCCTCTGAGATAATTAAAAATCATATCAGTAAGTGAGATTAGTGTTGCAGATGTGAGGATAGCAGTCATTATTCAAGAAAACTTACTGGAACAGCCTAACAGTTCATTTTGAAGAGTGGATTTCCCACCAATCAAATCCTTAATTTCCTTGGAGAGAGGGATGCTGATGAACAGACCGTCCAGCAGGTCCACGGCTTCGTGATAGTGTTCCTTGATGGCCATCTCGAGGTCGAGGCCGATGAACTTGGCTACACAAAGCGCACAGGAGGGGGGGGGTGTTTGAGTGTCTCAGCGGCCCGGAGTGTAACAAAAGGGTTGAAAAACTCAACTCATGTGCCGATAGGTTTTCGAGTTCTCCGCACGGAACACGGGGCCGATGTCATAGACTCTGTCAAAATCGGCGGCAATGGCCATCTGCTTGGCGAGCTGGGGCGACTGGGCAAGGAAGGCGGTCTGGTCGAAGTAGGCCAGCTTGAACACGCTGGCGCCTGACTCCGTGGCCGCGCCCTGGATCTTGGGGGTGTGGATCTCTATGAACCCGTGCTGGTCTAAGTACTGTCGGAAGAGACTGCACACCCGCGATTGCACGCGGAAGATGGCTTGGTTCACCGGCGTCTAAAAATTCATGGCCCCTCAATTTTTTCATCACCCAGGGCCTTCTGTCAGTGAAAGACTCACTTGCAGATCCAGGACTCGGTTGTCCAATCTGGTGTCCGTACCGACGGTCACAAACTGCTCGCCGTCCTATTCATAAATAAAATGCTGTCATTCAGAACGAGGCAGTTCTTAAGCAGAAGAGAAGAGTGCGGACCTTGGGGAGGGCGTCCACGGGGCAACTAGCGTCTTCCAAGAGGAAGGGCAACTTAGCGGGGGCATCAGCGAGCACAATGTAGGACTCCTGTGGGACAAATGACAATATTTGGTAAAGATCCGGCTGGGGGAAATAAACTGGTGAGTTAGGTTGAAAGGCTAAAAACAGTCAGTTTACGGGTGGCTTATTGGCCTGCCCCTTTATAAATACTATACCCTTTGTAAGGAATCTTAAAATCAATATAAAGAGAGAAATGGCTGATTTCAAGATTAAGTTTACTAAGTATAGTAATCTCAATCAGACTTAGACCTTATACGTTGTTGTATGTGAGTAGACCGCTTATAACTAATGATATGGATAATTGAACCATGGGATTGATTATGTGAACGTGCAATAGTGTGCCGGACTATTGCAGGTGATTGTTGATGATTGTTGAGTTTGTTGATGATTGATTGATTTTTTTGTTGATTGATTGATTGGGTTGTTTGTTGATTGATTGGGGGTTTGAGAAATGTTTTTATTGTTGGGGTTGATAACTGATTGATTGACTTATTGACTGATAACACTGATGACCACACTTGATGACTACACTTGATGACTAACTTGATGACTGGTGAGACACACTATACTCTCTTAGTAAGTGGCTGAAGAAAAAGAAAACAACAGTGGTGGGGAAATGTCCTCCTTATATAGGAAAAGATGAGGGAATTTAGCTCCAAGGGAAGGTCCTTTGAGGGATTTATGCTGCAGGCAAACTGGTCAGCTGCACAGCCTGCTCCTTGTTGCTATGGTTTCAGCACAGCATGACATCATTGCTGCACAGCATGACATCATTTCTGCACAGCATGACTTCATGTCTGCACAGCATGACATCATATCTGCACAGCATGACATCATTTCTGTGCCCACTCCCCACCTGTACTGTGTACAATACAGCCCATTCTTCTTCCTTCTTCTATCCTTCCATCCAGGGGCTGAAACATCTTCCATCACCCCTTCTTTCTTCCAATCCTTCCAGCTTCCATCCTGTTCAGGGTCTAGGACTCTCCTCCTCCTGGTCCTTCTTCCCCTTCTTCCCCCTGTGTCCGCTCCTTGTATTGCTACCATCGTCCGTATTTCCTGCTTGCTGTTGGTGTAACTCTTCCTTGTTGTTGATTCTGTGATGTTGGTGTATCGTGTATTCTTCCGGATTCCTTCTTTACTCCTCCCTGATCTTCCTCCTCTTGTATCCTATTCTAGTGTACATCTTGTAAGTGAACTTGTAATATATGAAATGTACCTCTTTGGCATTGGAGCGGGAATGGAACACCACAACGAAGATCTTCTCGAGACAGATCTGGACTTTGGTCAGATGCAAGAGTGCATATAGGGAGCGGTTGAAAGTGGGCAGAAAAAAAAAGCTAACATTCTGTCTTTTGGCATCAGCGCCTGTTTAATTATTGATGAATTGCCAGTCTGCTCCAGTGGAAGGTGATGTTTGTCCGGGATATCTTGGGGATTCTGGCCAATCAAAGTCCCATACACTCTGTCAACAAGCCCGGCGTCAAGAAGATTGGTTGCAACTACTGGACTTATTCTGCCAATATCTGTGAAAGAATAAAGCATTGCGGAAAGACATTATCGCTAATTTTAGCTCCGCCAACCGCCAAAAGAAGAGCAGTCAGAGAGGAGAGGACTTCCGGTGTTAGGAATTGCTGAAGCTTGTTGGAATAACGGCGGTACAAGTCCGTTACGCGGGTGATAGCAAGAACGCGCTGTTCACAAACACTTTGATCCGAGTGTGATAAGATGTTGCGCAAGATTGGGAATACATCTCTGATCATGAAGCTTTCAGAACCAAACAGTTGGTGGAAGCTGTGACAGCGGTACGTTGAACCTTTGTGACATCTGCTGTCTTTTGGAGGGACTGGTGTAGGATGGGTTTTCGGGCATGGGCTGGATAAATCGGGTTTGATCACCAGCCGGCCGGTCTGGAGGGAATCTTGTCCGGGGAGGTTGCTTAGGCTCATGAGATAAGGACTGGTGGGATCATTCTCTGTAGAGATTGTTGTTGCGATCTAAACTAGATCCTGCTTGTAAAGGATGACCGGGCATGTTCTGAAACCAGAAAGCTGTTGAATACATGCGGGCTGAGGATGTTGCTGACAAGAGGGCTGAGGACGTGGCTGACGAGAGGGCTGATCAGGATTGGATAGATCTGTTGAGGAGGAGCTTTGGTAGCAAGGAGGCAGCGGTCAGCTTGCCGTTTGACGCTCCATTAACATTATCACTGGCCAACAGGTTGCTGATGGCTTGTGACGGCGGCTGTTTGGTAAGATCCTCTTCATCCAGCTCTTGAGCATCAGCCAACTTACTTGCAACATCGTCATCTTCAGGATGTATTCTTGTATTGTCCAAGATATCCGGATCAATTGTCTGATTTGGGTCAAGATCATCCTAATTCATTTGCAAGAATCTAGCGCATTTATCAAAGAGGTGTTTTTTAACCAAGTTCTCAGCAATCAATTAATTCCGCAAGCTATGGGTATCTTCTTGTGTCACAAAATAAATGCACAGCAAAGTGAGTTACCTACAATCTTTTGGCGGGTAATGATGGACTTAATCAATTTATGAGCTCTTCGTGGCCCAAGCCCACAAACATAATGAAGACACTGGTAATAATGTGTGCTTAGTATCAACACCAAAAGTGTTGACGATGTTGACCAGAGCTTCTTTCAAGAACAATTAAAGAGTGTCTTCCGGTAGAAATTCTAGTTTGAGGTGAAATGATATCGCGGTCAAATCCAATGCAGCAGCAACATACTCATTTAACAGACTGGGGATGTATTGGGCCAAGGCGACGCAATATCTGCCAAGAATCAGAGGCAAAAGCTGCCCAAATTGCTCTTTGGCTCTTTACCGTGCTGGCTTGATCTTGCGGTATTGTCTCGAGTGACGACCAGACAACCAGGAAATTCAATTTATGGGCGGCCTCAGGAGATATCGTTTTGCATCTTGGCTTCCATATGTTCAGATTATGATAATTCACTTTAGAAACATCTGATGTCACCCAATCGTCTGTAAGTCGATGCGGTGAATTCAACAACGACAATGACTTCTGGGGAATAATTCTTCAGAAAATCTCAAAAGGTTTGGCGTGGATCACGATCTTGAAGGTTATTGAGTCTCATGTGATCACAAAACCGCCTTGCTCAGTCCGAGAAGATCACAAAAACAGAATCACGCTGGGATCACCTGCTCCATTGGAAACAGCAACCAAGGGAATGCCGCTGCCAAAGAGATGGTTTGGACGGAAAGGACTACATCACAATTCATAATGTTTTCTCTCAGCATGTGAAATGCATGAGAGACCTAATTATTATACCAGTGAACTGACTCACAAACTCCAGTTCATCAGCGCATTTCTGGGCCCCCTATTCCTGGGCTTCATCCTTCAAGTAGTTTTTGGCCCAACAGGCTGCATCTGGTAGTAGCATATGCTTGGTCGCATACATCAAAATCCCTTCCCAAAGTTCATTACACAGGGCTGTCTTGTTGGAAGGATCATTGGACTTGATCATGCTGATTGGCTCAGCTTTGATGTCGCAATCAGTTTGAGGGCTGAGGTGCACTTGCACATTGACTAACAACGCTTCTTCAGAGGCCATGATCTGAAGATATTGAGAGGAGTGCTGGAGAGCTGAAAAAGGTTTCTGACAGAGATATTTGAAAGCCTGGAATGACACAAGTCTGAGGTAAATGATGACAGCATTTTCCGGAGATAATTCAGCAATGATAGTTTCAGTGAAAGCGAGACCAATGGATTTTGAAGTGTTTAACAAGGCTATGGGCGCCGGGCGGGACGGATTTTGGGGGTTGCTGCAGCCTTGGGCCGGCCGGCTTTGATGCAGTGGCTCTAGGAGATGGCGCCAAGTTTCTCGACCTTACGGTCTGCATCGGTGGCCGGAGGGGGCAGAGAGAAAAAGTCAATGAGCAGTGCATGGGAGGGCAAGAGAATCGCGGGCTTGGCAGTGGTTAGGGGTGTGTTACCGGGCAGGGCAAGGCTACCATTTGCTAACGCATGTCGCGTCCCAATCATATTGATGCTTGCGTATGTCTCGGCAGTCTGCTCGACCCGGGTCGCAAAGAAACAGATCTTATCTCCGTCATCTTCGTCCTTGGGCGAGAAGCTCCAGAAGCCTTTCTCGGCGTCCCACCATTCCAAGACCTGGCTGAGCTCAGCAACCGCGAGCATCACTCCTACTCAAAACACATCATCAACCTGGATCACACCCTAAAAAAAAGAAAGACGTAACTTACCAGGAACAATGGGGGCACTCATCATGGTCATCCCAGCTGTTGCCAATCAGTTGAACACAATAGATGAGGTCAACACAAGCGGCCTGAGACTGAGCAGCAAGAGTCCCGGAGGGGGTGTCGAGGATCTTGGTGGCGATGGAGGAGATTTCCGGGAGGGCCGCGGCAAAGGGCAAGGCGTAGATCTTCTCGTTGCTAGCGATGTGGTAGGAGCAGGATGTGGGATTGGGGGTAGGTTCAGCTGGACCAACACGGGGTGAGCTTTGACGATGGGAGCTGCACAAGGGCTTTCCGCGTGCGTATCACAGGGGCAAGCGGGAATGGAGGGGACTGGATTCGAGGGCTGCGCTTTGCAAGCCCCTGCAGATGGGCGAGTCAAGGCCCCAGACAATGTGAGAAGTGCCAGTGTGCTCAGATCCTCAGAGACAAGAGTGAGTTTGTGCTGGATGTGATCCTGCTCAAGAAGATGCCGGGACTCCTTTCCAACATAGTCCTTTGCAGTTTCTCCAGCCTTTCGGTTCTCTATTGGGACAGTTGGGAAATCTTGAGGCGAAGACGGGGAGGAGGAAGATAATAAATATGCGAGTAAGGCATCTAGGTTGGGGTCATGCTCAAGCTGGGAAGCCAGTTGAGAAACCCAATTCTTCAACTTTCTCCGGAGAGAAGGCGGAATGTGTTTGTGAGCCTGGGTCTCTTATGTGACAACAGGACACAAGAATGGGGGGCACAATAGTTGATTCCAGAAAGGATAAGGAGAGGACAACTATTGTGAAGAAGAAAAGGAAGAAGGAGAGAAAGAAGAATAGAGTTATAACTATGAAGATGATGATCTTTGGCCTTCTATGGGCTATTCTGGTTCTCTCCTTAAAGGAGGATGGTTTAAGGGCAGCTAAGCTTAACCCCTCTTCTCTTAAGAAACAGAGAAGGTCCAGTCAGAGACTGCCTTGCTTTTTTATGCCAAAGGAAACTGGCAAAGGTTATGTAGCAGGAAACCTATGTGGATTTTGGCAGCAGTCCACAGAAGCACAGATGATATGTGTATTGGTTTGATTCTTTATTTGATTGAAGAAGATGATGAGAAGGATGGATGAAAAGATCAAGAGCTCAGAGGGACTTTGAAGAAAGAGAGAACTTGGAAAGAGCTGCTTACTATTCAATCAGATGACACCAAATGACCACGACGACGTAGGGATGTGATGGGATCTGTGTTGATTGAATAGTGAGGAGTGATGTTGTCCTGAGTTGTCTGATTCTTCTAAGTTGGTGGTTCTGAGTGATGATGAAGTTTTTCATTCAGCCAGCTGAAAAAATGGTTAACCTTGTTGATTGAAATGCATATATTCAATATTGTTTGAACTTAGAAAATGATTAGATATTATGTGACCTTCCTGGTTAATTACTTCACTCTTATATTACTTTACACTTATACACAACAAGGTATGGATATTATAATATTGAAATATTCATATTCAAGAGAGGCATAAGAAGATAACATTGTTGAAGACTTTTGGGCAACTGTGTTGTCTCTAAGGCTGACAGTGTTGAGGGATAGAGGGATCAGTGGCATGTGTTTGGGAAGGAGGACAGTATTGATCGGTTGGTGGGTGAGGATGGACTTGGAAAAAGGTGGAACGGAAGTTAGCCTGCAAGACGTGTTTCAAGCATCATTCGATCGGCTTGATCTTGGTTGCAATCCTGTTCAGAGATTTGCTATCATCGATCTCCATCATCCTCTCATCCTCAGACGAGCAGGAAGAGGTGTTGACAAGCGGGACTCTCGATCACAACCGGAGGACCGCATCAATCCGTTTCCATCCAGCTCGTCTTCTTCATCCGAACAGGTTAAACTGTCAGTGCTACCGCTCGGAGACCCCATGGGTACCCATGAGCGCGGGGTGGCCGGCGACTCGGCTGAAGCGGAGGTTCCCTGGACCGGGGCGATAGCTATACTCATTGAGGGCTCAACGAGTGAAAGGCTGCTGTGGCAGGTCGCTGGCTGTCGTCCGATCACAGTATGAGAATGACTGAAGCGGACTGATTCATAGCCCAAGGGCTCCAGAGCATGATAGTTTGTTGTCAACGAAGCCGATTCAGACGATAAGATGAGTGATAATTTTCTCAGGGGATGCTTGGAGACAGCCAATCGGTCGACTTGAGACAATAGTTCAACGGCGGCCGAGTGAAGATTTGGGTTGATCAGTAAGCTATGAAGGGTAGTTTGATTCAAGACATGGTTGTTGTGAGCAGCGTCGGGGGTAAAGCCATTCAGATGCCTAGGAGTTAGTCCTGAGATTGAGATGGAGCCAGGGGTGGGCTGTTCAAACAAATTGGTATTATTTGAGATTGTTGAGGCTGTTGAACCAGATCCAGATCCCTGTTGAGCACTCACAAACTGCGAACTCGTGGTGACCAGCTGGCTTGAAAGAGCTGAAGCAGCACTGGTAGACTGGTGATGATTATGATGATTGGGGAATGGTTCGTCTCTGGCGGGGGATATGGATGATACGGGCGGTTAAGACAACGCAGGGAGATGATCAGGCAAGAGGGTAGCGGCTCCACCAAACGAATCGTTCAATATATCCATTGGTAAGAAGATGGGAAGGGCCAGGCGAGGCATGGGAGGTAGAAGTTGAAGTGTGGTGTTGTAACCTGGGGGATGGGAAGCCCCAGCTTCACCCTCTACTGAGTCCCAGTCCAGCACGGCCACCACCACTTATCAAGGGGGGTGGCTCGGTCTTCTCGTAAGCTTTCTCTTTGCCTGCAGTCACCGCTGCTCAATGTCGGAGTTTGCGCTGTTGAGCTGTTGGAGTTTGCGCTGTTGAGCTACCCACTCAATGTAAGAACCAGCATCTTTGGCTAATTTCAGCCTTAATCAGAGCAGCTAGTTGGGATTTGAGGGCAGTGGTGGACTTTTCATACTCTTTGACATAAGGTTCAGTCATGTCGTCGAATGCAGACTGAGAGATGGATGGCGATTAATCTGAGTTGCGTGAGGCAATCTGCAAGTTGTTCTGTGTAGATCGGACAAGGTCTTGGCGTCCTTGGCTTGTAGCTCGGTGAAGTTGCCCTTGAGATTAAGATACTTGGGATTATGCTCATCTTGTGCTGAATCTTCCTTTTGATGAAAGCATTCGACTTGAATTGCTCCGTGTAGCGTCAAGAGCGGGCGCCCAGCTGCTTGGCGAACTTGGGGGTGGTCTTGGGGGCCTCCTCCTCCAAGTGGGGATCCAGCAGATGCGGCAGCGTCGGAATCCCATCACAAGACGAAGCCGGCAATGAGGCGCGCAGAGCGTAAGGCGAGCCGTACCCCTTGTACTCATTCGATGTCCATTCCGGCAGCTGTGTCGTGATGACTCATGAATCATGCTCATCCAGGGCTCCTTATTCCCAAACAGTGCCAGGTTGCCTAGTCCCTGCACCTTCTTCGCAATCAACCTTAATGTTCGTTAGGATTTGCTGTCCAATTGGAACTGGATCACGTTGAACAGTCTTGGGTTGAGGATGGCGGGGACAGAGAGCCTCAGAAAGATGAGGGCGGAAATCAAGGTGAGTTGCATGTCCTGGTCATTGTACGCATCCCCCACCAGGCCGTGGATCTTGCCAAAGATCTTCCTCAGCGGAGTGGGACATCTCGAGCGGTTGATGTAGATGGATTGCCAGATCTCATTGGCCACCTTCTTCAGCTCCTGCCGTTCTCGTTGATCGTTTTCTCCTTCTGATGGGACGAGGGAGGACTTGAGCTTGGCGGGGTTGATCTCGAGCTCCACTTTGGTCATGCATATCCGCCGGATCACCGGCCCCACGCTCAACTCCAAGAAGGATCTCCTCACGATCCGCATGTAGGCCTCCAGCATCTTGATCAGAAGCGTGTTGGCGCGGAACAGGATACTTGCTGTGGATAAGTTGCCACTGATTTCGATGGCGGCCAGCTGAGAAAACCGCAGGAACAGCTGGTTGTTGGCTTCATAGATCCGGATCAACAGCTCCAAAAATCGACCCAGTTCCCCCACAGCCATATTTGCTAAATTGAGCGGCAGCTCAATGTCATCATGGTTGTTCAAGAACTGTTTTTTTGCCACACCAATTCCAAACATCAGCTTCCCCCTCCCCCCAAAAAAGACTCTGAGAGAGAGAGAGAGAGACCAACATGCGACATCTTAGCATACTCCGGTTCAGCCCCGATGATATCCACCTTCCTCTGCGAATTATTGTCGCGAGGGTCGTAGTGGTTGAGATTTTTGTCCGCCCCCGTGTGGTTGGGAGAGAGGTGCAATTTGGAATGGATAGGGAGCCAGGGCTACACGGGCCCGTTCTTCTCAAACGCTTTACAATCCAAGTGGATCTGTCCAATGAACGTGAGTTGGGAGGGCACGGTGGTTGGGGAGCTGGCAGAGTTGAAATAGCTTGATGTTGAGTAGTGGTGAGAGGATTTGGAACTCGTTTGAGTGAACACTTTCTTGATTTGATACACATTTAATATCAGGGGAGTTTTGAAGCCAATTTCCCTGGGGAAAAAGGAAGAGTTGATATCAGCTATGTCATCTCTCTCTCTCTCTCTCTTTGGCTGGACTTGCAGTGATAGCAGGAAACCAGGAAATCGGGAAGAGGAGACTCACGAGAATTTGAGGGATTCGCTCTAAAAGGGGTTCGAGTTACGTCTGATAGTAGACCTGCCAATAATTTCGGTATCCCAATCAAACTCGACCAAGTGAAAGTGGTCATGGAGAGTGTTGAGAGACAAGGAGTTATGTTTGGAGCTGTGGGTATGGGCGTGCAAGCCAGCTTCTCTTCTGCGGATGTCGCGGGCGGAGCTTGGATGCTTTGACAATTGAACTGGAAGCCGAGGGGTGCGTGTTTGGGTTCGTCCGGACGATACGCGGGAGGATCACCTCCTGGCTTTTGCGAGTTGCAGATTTTTGCAAAGCTGGGGGGTTTGTTGAAGAGCGCATCCTTGTTGATGGACAGCAAAAAAATCTGGCTGCCAGTGGGCAAGAAGGCTCCAGTCGAATTGCGACAATCCTCCTTGGGGATGGATTTGGATGCAGCGGGAGCTCCTGCCAAGATATCCGTGGCAGCAGTGCGGACGGCCATCTGGCGCACCTCTCCCAGCTTCTTACCTTCCACTAGATGGATCTCCACGCCTCTCCAAAGCCGCACGCGTTTGGGTGTCCCCTGCTTGAGCGAGTGGGAGCCGCTTTTGACCGAGGCTTTGTCGCTCGAAACGTGCTGGCCAGGCAAGGGCAACAGCTCTGACGTCTTCTCCGTCACGCTCTGCATTCTCACCCTCGTGAATTTGACTTGGGTCTTCTTGGTGGAGCGAGGATAAAGATGGCAAAAGTCGTCTGGCCGACAAAAGCATTTGCAGATCACCAGCCCGGACTCCAGCAAGACCAAGTTGGGCATGCAGATATACACGGACAGTTCTGGAGAGCCCGCAGAGGAGTCCATCTGCTGCTGCTGCTGCTGCTGATGTGTCAGGTCTTTGTGGTGAAGAGAATTGGGCAACGGTGAGGAGGGTAGATGGGGTTGGTGGGGATTGGGGAACTGAGTCAAGCTGCTAGGTGTCAGAGAAGGGAGAGAGCCGTTGGGAGGTGGAAAGGGGCTAGAGGGGACATGCAAGGGCAGCGAGCTGGATGAGGAAAGCATGGATGGAGCGAGGTGGGAGGAATGGGTGGTAGGAGGAGCGGTGTTTCCTGTGCGAAGAGTGATGATGGATGCCGTAGTGGGGGCGGCCAAATATAGACTGGTGGACCATGTGGATATCCGTGCGTCGGTAGGAAGGCAAATATATCCGGTACAGAAGTGCATCGTTCTGAGTGGTTACCGGCCAATAGATGAAGAAGAGGTTCTAGTCAGATGAAGAATGGGTGTGTAAGGAAACAGCTGCTGCCTGGATGCATCAACTTACGGAAGTGTACAGGGTGAAATGGCCATCTTCCGTGATGGCACCTTGGACCAATTTCCATTGACCCGAGCCGGTGCCTTGCAAGTTCATGGCAGTGCCGGGACCGAGGGATAGCTGACTAGTGAGGGAGGCATGGCTGACTGGCGGCAGATTCCGAGGCGAGTTTCTTCCTGCCCATCTTGGATTCAGCATTGAATGCCAGTCTCTTGGATTTGGTGGGTGGCTGATGATTGGCGGCTTTGGAGTGGGACTGGAAACCGGCTTGGTTCAGCTTGGAGATCTCCACCGTGTCGATCGCACTTCAATCTGCCAGCGCATCTAACTGTTCCGAGAGACTATGCAGGTCGAGATGCAGTTTCTGCGTGTACATGTTGGTTGCCCCGACGCTTTCGAGCTGAGAGAACGACACGGTTTCCTTCTACCTGGTGAGTCCGTGATCAGACTCAGCTTCCCGCGGTGCTCTTTCTTTCCGGCCAACAGCTTGGACAACTTGGACAACTCGGAGCTCTGGTTATGATGAGGGTTGGGCTGTTTGGAGGACTGAAAGAAGTGCTTGGGAGACCGCCGATCAGGTTGTTGGATAGGTTTGAGGTGGTGGTAGTGGTGGTGGTGGTGGTGGTGGTAGTGGTGGTGGTGGTGGAAAAAGAAGTGATGGAAGATGCGCTGTTGGTCATGGGTAAGCTGGATTGTGCTAGCAGGTCGGTGGAAGGGTCGGATGGAGAGTCGTAGATCCAAACGTAAAAGTTGCCGGACCACTTTCGATACAAGGGGTCGGATGGGCTTGAGGCTGAGCTTGGATGAGTAGAAGAATCAGGATGAGGAGGGTTAGGGTTGGGGTAGGTGGGGCTAATTTGATCTAGGAATTGCCTGATGGGGCTGGTTTCGCCCGAGGATTTCATGATGGGGAAGAGTCATGTGCCGCTCCGTAGGGTATGGGGGTGTGGAGGGGATGGATAAAGCTCATGGCTGCTGGTGAGCCTAGATGGTGCAAGGTAGAGATGGCGCCGTCTTCATTGATTGAGTCAAGCCGTGCAGGGAAGTCAAGCGAGACGACGCCGGCGCTGGTGTAGGGGGCTGAGATGGAGCGATGGTAGGAGGAGGGATAGATCTTGATGGGCAGTGGGTGGTGAGGCTTGCAATGAGGATCCGAGGAAGAGGAGGAGGAGGAGGAGGAGTGATGGTGAGGAGGAGCATCATGATATGTGGGATGAGGAGGGGTTGGGTTGAAGAGGGCATGCTGGGTGAGTCTGGAGCGGGGAGAGTGGTCGAGATGGGAGGAGTGAGCGAGTTCTTCAGGGGCGCACGAGGAGGGGTTGAGGAGGGGGGAGGCGGCGGGAGTGAGGTAGTGGTTGTGGCCGGCAGTGGTTTTTGCAGAGGAGGCGGAGGATGAGGTGGTGGTGGTGGTCAGAGTCGATTGGATGTCCATATGTCAATCAGTGGGCGACAGTGGGAGTACTTCACAAGATTGAACGCAAGCTATATTTTGTTGATCCGCATTAATATGAATAATAAAGAAATCTGAGACTACAAAGCAGGGTCGGGCAAAAGATGCTTGTGGTCACCTATAAACATGTCATCTGGATTTTTGTTTTTGTTGGATGGCCTATCTAAAATTGTACCGTTCTCGATATCCCTAGAGGCATTTGAAGTTCTTTTGTTGATTTGTAGAGAGATCCCTAGTTGAGTATATGGAGAATTGGGAGTGCAGGGGAGCGTACAAGGGCGATAGTCTTTTGCCTGCCAAACCATTTTTACTATACCTTTGTGTCTGGAGAAATCTAAACCAAATTTGAAATCTGGAAACACAAAGCTACCCCCTGCAAAGTGATAGTCGTCCATCAAATCTACCAGTTGACCGGTTTCTTTGGAGATAGGAATGAACAAGCCAAAAGCGAATTCTGAAATATCTTCCGTGTCGCAGTGAGGGTGGTTCAAGAACCCATCTTCAGTGAAGGTGAGGTTGGGGGCACAGTCGAGTTCTTGGAGAGGGGTGCTGAAATCTAAAGTGGCCAGGGCTGGAATATGATTATGAGTCATTTGTTCTTGGTTATCTTCAAATGCAACGTTGGCCAGTTTGCGGAACATTTGACCCAGGATATCGGATGCAGCTGAGGAACATTGCATCGCCATGTTGTAAAAGTCGGGCGCCTCCAAGATTGCTTGCTGATTGCGGTATCGGCCAATGAGTTCGTATGCCGCCATAGCCTTTCGCCAGCCTATTGCCCACATACGTCCGCCCCATGATCGAGATGATCATTGCACTGTGTTGACGAAAGGTTTGGCCTGGTGCAAGAAGCTTATCACCGTATTGATTTCATCTCTTTCATCCGGAGTCAGATCTTCAAGGGGCGTAAATTGGATTACAGCAATGACTTCAGATTGTTTTTTGCGATTGACAAGAACTACCTTTCCACGCGAGAAGAGTTTGAAGGCATCAACATTGACTATTTCTTTGGCGATCTGTCACTCGGATTGCATGGGTTGTTGATCAGGGTCTTCACCAAGCATATGAGGGTAAAGTTTGAGTTGCTTGTAGCAGCACTTTGACCAAGTGATTCTCTCTTCAGAGTGGATTGGTTGATTGATTGGTGTGGATTCCGATTCCACCAATCTGATCAATTCGGATCCATCTTCAGCTGGTTTGATTGGAATGGATTCTTGTTTGGGGTGGGAAACAGTAAGTGAGTACTCCGAATTTCTTTCATTCAGCATTCTCTTGCGACGACTCTCAATTCTAGCTTTCTCCGGGTACTTCTTCTTGCTTACGGTCATGGCAAATGGCTACGAAAAAGATGCTCCTATCGTATATTTGCCAAGGTTGTTTGCATGAAAGAGTTGTACTAGATGTGACTCAGAAAAGGATTGTGCAAGAGAAAGACAATTGATGGGTTGTTCAGGATACAGGCAATAAAGCAGCGGGTTGGAGATGTGAGAAGTGAAGAAAGTGTACTCACCATCCGGCCCAAACAGCATGAACACCTGCACGTTTGGCAACATCCACAATCACATCGACGTTGGCATAGTTGTTATTACAACCGGCCATTCGAATGTAATCCACATTAACCTTCCCTTCAGATCCTCAGGGGCGGCCATGACGAAAAAGTCAATAACTCGGTCTCGACCAAATGTTTTGTGAGCCCATTTTTGAACGGATTGAATTTCTTTGACGGCTGCGATCCCGTTGTTGGCAATCAAGATCTATGGAGACAGAAGAAATAGTTCTTTTAAGATGATATTGATGTGAGGAGAGGATGGAGTTTCGGAAAGTAAAGAGCTTACCTTGGTAATCACGGTATGGCCACCCTTTCTACAAACAAAATCAGTGACAGGAGAAGGGAGTGCGACGTCTATGGCATTAACACCTGAGCATTGCAATTGGAAAAAAAAGTCAATAGAGTTCATATCATAGTATGTGCTGGTGTGAATGAGGATGCTTACCAATGAACTCTTGCACTTTGGAGTGGTCTTTCTTAAATTCCACTTCCGTGTGATTTGAGTTAATGGCAGTGAGACAATTGCCTATCTGACCAAACTCTTCTGGACAATCTGAGGTGTAGGGCATTCTATTCTGGTTGGGATGGGGTCATTTGAGTTCTTTGAGTCATTCATTTGCCAAATTTGAAAGTGACGGATTAATCTGAGGGATTGAAGCTGTTTGGTCTGATATTTAATGGTCAAAGATGGTTGGCAAAAAATCAATCGAGCGAGGTGCGGGTTGGGATGCGGGAGAATGACGGATGCCCAATGAGGCAATGCTTGAGAGCTGCCCAGATGCGGCAACTGGCGGCGAGGCCCTGCAACTGGTTGGTGCCCCCACGGGATTACATCAGCATTCATGATGTGCGCGCTCCATATTGCTTGGTTGGTCTCAACCTGTCTCTGTCCCCTCCAAAATCGGCCTCTGCTCCACATCTTTGGGCGGATACTATTTTTCGTTTGACCATCTACCTCGGGGGCTGAAAAGCGGACAGGCGCTGCGGGGGCTAGAGAAAATGGAACCAATGAAACCAAGGCTAGGTTAAGCGTATTCTGAGTCAATGGCTTGGATTCCTGGGGCGGCGCCGCAATACCCCATGGCTTCTGAGAGGGACCAAATGCCGGCTGATTGAAGCAGTCCAAATGATTAGATGGAAGCCCCATAGTAGAGGCTCTACCATTGTATCTTCATGGCCAAAAGACAAAATAACTACATGAGTATTCTGGCTGACAAAATAAATGCTGTTGCAATATATAGGCTTACCCGGGTCCAAAACATTGCTGGGAAGGCAATCGGGATTTAGGGTGGGCCGCTGCCAAATGGCTCACGGATTGGTATCTATTATTGATGGCAAAGCCTAAATTACTAGCAAGATGAGCTGGCCTTTGGACTTCATTTGAGTAACGGAGGTCACTGTGAAATTTGGAAGCTTCATTGGGACAGGCCAATACCTTGGCATGGAAACCGCTGGGCCAATGAGTCTTGTCGTAATTCAAGCTGTGTGGGGGGGATGAGGATTTGACAAAGCGCGGTTGAAGAGCAGGTTTGGGTGCGCCTTCAGCCGTGGTGGATGGTGGAAGGTACTCCCACTTGAAGTGATGTCGCACGTAGGGAGATCCGGAGGAAGTACCGGCTGAGACGGGCGTAGAAGGGGTGCGAGGGTCGTAAGGACTATTTGGCACATCAAAAAGTGGTGAATGGCGCGATTCGTGGTTGGTGGAGGAGGTGGGGTGATCGACCAAATGATGGTTTATGGAGGCAAGTGTCAATGTGCATGTCTTCAGATTGGAAACTTTGCCGGCCCGTGGGTTCATGGATCTTGGATTGCTTGCAAGTGGCACGGAGGTAAAGTTCAGATTTGAATGAGCTGGGTGGTCTTCCCCTGCCTCGTCAGCTCTGCGAGCTGAGATGCCGCCATCTTTGATGTAAAATGAATGCTGATGCTGGCTATTATTAATAGATTGGGGTGTACTTATGTTGCGACTCAGGTGAGCTTGCGCCTGACTGCCATGCGGAGACTGCTCCAGGGCAATCTCGAGCTTGCTGCCGCTGTTGCTATCAATCCAACCGCCACTACGCGCTGCTTTCATGCTTTTTTTCAGTTTTTCTAGCACTCCATCAAAGCTCTGGCTGTTCGGATTGGTAAAATCCATGTGATGCACAGTGGAAACAATTTGGCCGGAGGATTCGAACACCATGGCTTGACGCAATGGAGCAATTCTTCACTGGGTAATTTGAACACAATAAGGTAAGTTTTTTAATCAGCAAGCAAAAGCAAACAAAAGTATGATGATGAGCGAGTAGTTAACGTACGTGAGAGGCAGCCAAATACGCACCAACTGATTGGATCTTAAGGGACTACGCTGTTCAAGTCGCTCCATATTGGCGGCTTGGATTTGTCTACGCGAGGCCTAAGTACCTCTCAGCTGCTTGACGCAATAGACGATCAGCTCGGAAAGGAAGCCGCTGAGCCTGTCAGCGATGAAACTGAGAGCATGGCCGGAGCTGGCAGTCACTCACCCCTCATCCGTCTAAGGAGCAGCCCCATCTGCTAAACAACACCACTTAGGGGAGGTGGATGATGATGGTGTGTGGAGATCAAGATGGGTACTGCTTCAGCCGACAAGGACGCTTGAGGTGGAACAGAGGCTGATGACGGCATTGTGAAAATAACCGATCCAAGGATGAAAAGGATCAAAGAAGTAAAAAAACATAATTGGCATCAAGAAACAACCACACAGAACAAACACAAAAACACTGATTTGAACTGACCTTCCGGTCATCCACTATGCCACGCTCCACAACGCTTAATATTAAGCGTTGTTGAGCGTGGGACGACGGCTAGGGCCACAGCTTGGCGGGATCAAGAAGATGAAGGTCAAGATAGTCTCTGGTGATCGAGAGGGTGCTCCGGACATAGATTGGTGGTTACCTTGCAAAGCAATGTGATGCCTGGGAGTAGCAAAAACCCGGCCGTCGGCAGCTAGAAGAAAAATAAAAATCAACATGACTTCTTTCGTTGTGTTCCAAGCTCGTTATGGATGAAAAAAAAACGTTTTGGATGAAAAAAGGGACTCACCATGGCTATTGCAGGAAATGGGATTGCATCGGGCAACGCTGGGCCGCTACGCTAAACTACGCTACACAGCCATTGAGCGTTAGCGTAGCGGCACCAGGATTTTAAATTTTTTGTGTAGCGTTAGCGCGCAGCTAACGCCGCCACGCTACGCTGATTTGCAGCGGCGCTAACACTGCACCAAATTTTGGGTAGCGTTAGCGCGTTGCTACCGCCGCTACGCTGCGTTACACCACGCTACAGCGCTTTTAGCGGCAAAAGATGCCATTTTTGCCGCTAGAAGAGCTGTAGCGCAGCGTAAAAGGCACTCTTTTGTGCCCTGTGCGTGTAGCGTTAGTACAGATACATGGAACTGCGCTAACGCTACGCTAAAAGCTAACAAAAACTTTCATCCTTTGCGCGTAGCGTTAGCGTAAGTAACTGGAATTGCGCTAACGCTACGCTAGAAGTTAGCTTATTTTAGCTACACTACGCTACGCTACCGCTACGGTTAGTGTAGCTGGCCCACCGTTGCATCGGGTGCCTGGACCAAGATTGCATTGACAATGGACGAGATTACATCAACAATGGCCAAGATTACATCAACAATGGCCAAGATTGCATCGACCAGGAGCGGCTTTGCATCGAGCAAAGCCGGTTTTGTGTTGACCAAAGCCCAAGTTGCATCGAGCTATGCCGATGAAATCTCGCAACTACCAATCCAAAATTGGCGCAGCGCGATTTCGAGTCGACCATTCCATTGGTGACGGTCGATGCAATATCGGGTTAGACTGAGCTTGAGTCGCGGGGCCTTTGCGTCGGGTTTAACCTCGTCGAGACAACATTGGACCAGGGTTGCATTGGTGGAATAGCCGGCAATGCAACATTGCCAGGGGGCCATGTCACATTGGACCCTGTTGATGTAATACCTGCCGTGTCCAATGTAACATCGCAAAACAGTTACATCGGACACTTGTACCAATGAAACATTGGTACAAACCGTCCGACGTAACGGCGGATGTAGCCAACCGATACAATCACTTTGGCAGTGAGACTGCCTTACTTTTTTATACCAAAGGAAACTGGTATAGGTTCTTAGTAGGAAACCTATGTGGATTTAAGCTGCAATTCCACAGAAGCAAGATGATATGTTTAAGAAGATTAATGATGTTTTATGATGTTTTTTATGGTTTGATTCTTCATGGGATGAAAGATAAAGAAGATGAGTAGAAAAGGGTAAGATCAAGCTCAGGAGAACTTAGAAGGAAAAGATAACTGGGCAAGAACTGCTTACTAGTCAATAGATGACACCAAATGACCACGACTGTACGACAAGGGGATGTGATGGGACCTAGGTTGATGAGTAGTGAGGAGTTGAGTTGGCCAGAGTGATCTGTTTTCTTCTAAGTGGGTGGTTCTGAGTGATGATGAAAATTTTCATCCAGCCAGCAGAGAAAAAGGTTAACCTTGTTGATTGAAATGCATATATTCAATATGGTTTGAACTTAGAAAATAGTAGATGTTTAAAGTGTAATTACTCCTCAATTATACATCACAACTATGGACAATAATAGATGAAAATGATCAGGGGAATAAGGGGAATCTGAAGAAGACATTGTTGAAGCCTTTTGGGTAACTATGTTGTCTCTAAGGCTGACAATTGCGGTGGTCAAGGGCCTAGGGCGGCTCCTTGGTTGCGGCTGATAGCACCTTGTTTTTCCAACCTCAATTCATCACCTATACAGGCGGTTTTGGAGAGAACATACAAACAAGGTCAGTCTCTCATGTAAACATGGGCTGACCTGATAACATTACTTACGTAAAGTATGCATGAACGCATCAGCTACGTTGTTAGTGTCAGAATACTGGTTCAGGTGATGGCAACGGTGCTGATGCCTACATGCACGCACTCTGTAAGTCATGCGCACACATGAAGTCATCTGCATGACAACATGCGACGCTGACCTTGTTTATTGTTTGCTCTCCCCTGAAACCGCCTAAACCAGGTGATGAATTGATGTTGGACAACCAAGGCGCTCTGAGCCGCAACCAGGTAACCATCCTAGGCCCTGACCACCGCGATGGTCAGGACCAGGAATGAGGCAGCCTAGAAGCTCCGTCTCAGGTAAGCCACCGAGACACTTTGGCCTATATAAGGACAAGAGATCAAGCAGCTTGCTGACTCTTCTCCTCGTTGACTCTTTGCACTTCTGCACCATACCCACATAGCAGCTTTCTTATCATACTCGCAAGCTACCGATATTTTCAACTCTATCTGCCTGAAAGTCAACCCCTGCGCATCTCTTGCTTCCAATCAGTGCCTGGCGCACCAGAAGCATAAGCGCTTGTTTTTTTTTTTTTCATCTTTATTCTCTCATCACGCTCCTCGCGTAAAGCTCTTTCCTTTTTTGTTATCTACCTTCTTCTTGTTATCTACCTCATCCATCCTCTCCTCTTAAACTAAATTGCGATTGTCATTCCTGCCTTAGGTAAGGCCCAAATCGTTTCTTTCTTCTTTTTCACTGTCCATATTCTTCATTGTACATAAAAGATTGTTTTATAGATTCTAATCAAGAAATTACCTTAGTTCCTTGAATTCTTTCAGATTTACAGTCTCGCTCGACGATATCTTCCCGGGCTCCCTCAAATCAACAAACAAGGCAAGAACGACAGTAACATGGCCAGCGAAATAAGCCTCAAAGACCAGCTATCCATCCTCCCAACCCTGATTGGTGACGAAAATTATCCAATGTGGAGCCAACGTATCACGGCATTCCTCAAACATCGGGAACTCTACGTGACCGTCACCACGGATCCAGGTGAGGCTCCTGGAAACTCGGTCAGGAAGAAACTCTCTGAAGCCGCCAATATACTTCTCACCAAGATCAGCAATAAGCTGTATAATCGAATCATCACGGATGACAACAACAACAATGGCTTCCTGATCTGGACAAGAATTAAGGACCTTTATGCCAAACAAACTGGTCTTTGCCTTAGTTGATGTCTCACGCAATGGCATAAGCTCCGCTACGATGGGAACCTCACCGATTACCTCAATCAAGTAGAGGCTTGTCTTGCCACCTTCGACTCAATCTCTTATGTTCAAGAAGCTTCTGCTATATGTGGAGTTATCACTTCCGCTTTATCAGAAGATCGGAGCAGTTTAACCGACCCCATCCTCACCAACAAGTCTTTAATGAACGACCCAGTTCTTCTTCTGACCAAGTTGCGCGACATCGCATTTAACGAGCGAGTTAGGAAGAAACCATTCAGTTCCAACAAATCAGCAACTGCTCTGGCCACCAACTCCAAGAAACGTGTCCGTGCTGGTTGTCGAAACAAGAAGCACAACCCCTTGGTCAAATCACACACTGAGGAGAACTGTTGGGCGATCTATCCCAAGAAAAAGCAAAAATACCTGGCTAATCTCGCCACGACTGCCCCTGCTCCCTCATCCTCAACTTCATCCTCCCAGCATCAAGTGCCAGCCTTTGCGGCGGTTGCCACTGCTCACTGTCACGTCACCGGTACAGCATCCTTTCTTGCCATCCTGGACTCAGGGGCGTCTCATCACATGTTCAACAACTTGGAGTTCTTTCTCAACACCTCCACTTGCTCGATTCCCATCAGTACCGGACGCAATTCCACTGACCTCACCGCCATTTGCACTGGAACTGCTCTCATCTGTCAATCAGATGGCCAGACGCTTGAACTTGAAGATTCTCTTTTTGTTCCCGGCTTGAGTCGCAATTTGTTATCAATGACGCAGCTTGTCAAAACGTCTGCCCAGATCACCCGTCTCGATCAGCAGCTTCGGGTTTGCATCGACAATCGGATCACCTTTTTGTGCAAGAACTCCAACAACATCATGGAGATTCAGGGCAAGATAGGTCCAATCCCCAGGGAGGCAATGGCACTTGTGACCACCACTCATTCACTTTCCACCTCTGCATTTGAAACATGGCACAATTGTCTAGGCCATGCTGGAGTAGCCCAACTTCAATCTGTTCTTCCTGGCGTCAAGCTCACCAAGTCGGGTTCCTGCGACAGCTGCATGAGAGGAAAAGTTTCTCGTGTACCTTTCAAAGGTCATTTCGACGCCGCTGAACACCCACTGGCTGTTGTTCATGCTGATCTGGTTGGACCGATCACTCCGTCCACCAACTCCGGCAAGAGATACTTTATTACCCTCGTGGATCAACACACAGGATTCATCAGCGTAACCCTCCTTCATCGAAAGTCCGACGCCACTGAGGCCATCATGGAATTCAAAACCTTTTATGAGAATCAGACGGACCGAAAGATGAAGAAACTTATCACGGATGGTGGTGGGGAATTTTGCAACAACACACTCTCTGAGGTACTGAAGTCTCACGGAATCCAGCATAATGTGTCACCTCCCTACACTCCTCAGCACAATGGTCTAGCCAAACGAGCCAACAAAACAATCATCAACATGTCCCGCTGCATGTTGGTGCAATCCCGTCTTGCCAAGGAATGGTGGGGGGAGGCGGTGCGCACGGCGGCTCTCACAACCAATTGTCTTCCCTTTCTCAGCAAAAGCAAATTCAGTCCTCTCAAACAAATGTTCAAGAAGGTCCCCAACATTGGATTTTTTCAACCATTCGGCTGCAAAACCTGGGTCGTCAAGCCTCCGGAGAAGCAAACAAGCAAGTTTGACTCCATTGCATGGGACGCCATTCTCCTTGGGTACAGCAATGACTACTCCTGTTACAGGGTGATCAAGACTGAATCCATGGAGATCACGGACACAAAACATGCTTACTTTGATGAGTCTTGCTTTCCTTCTCTTCATGCTCTCAACCCCAGCTCGGATCTCTTTCCCCATTCTTGTCTTCCCGACTTCTCTTCCTCCCTGTCTCTACCGTTTGATGATGACGAAGATTTCTCCCGCTCTGATCTGAACAGGAACGATGAGTCAACTACTCCCTCTTGGGTTGAAGATGAAGTAGACCTTGAGGGGGCCCCCTCTCAGCATGAAGATGAAACAATGGGTGAGGGGGCGGGTGATGACTCCGATTCCTCGGAAGGTCAGCAGCGGGATCGGCCTGCTCAACGGCTTGTCCTTCGCCTTGGGCCGCACCCTACCAGGGTGGACAGCGCCATTGATACCAGTAACATTCTTTCCAGACGGACTCGCTTGGCAGTGGCCTTCTCTGTCACCTCGACGGAACCGGCCAATCACGCACAAGCCATGTCCTGCAATGACAAGGATCAATAGAGGAAGGCCGAGGAGGCTGAGATCGCAAACATGAAATTGCATCATGTATGGGAGGAGATTCCCCTTCAACCTCATCACCACACAATTCCCTCTACGTGGGCTTACAAGAAGAAGCTAGGCGCTGATAACCAGGTTGTTGAGTTCAAGGCGCGCATCTGCGCTCAAGGTTTTCGACAGACCTATGGTCTTAATTTTGAACTCAAATATGCTCCGACTGGTAAACCGGCCTCTCTCCGCTTCCTCTTGTCCTTGGCCAGTCAGCGAGGACTACTTGTACATCAGCTAGATGTCAAGAGTGCGTTCCTCACGTGAGATCTGGAGGAAGAAGTCTTGATGCTTCCGCCGGCGGGCTACCTATCAGGTCAGCGGGTAGTCCTTTGACTCGTCAAAGCCATCTATGGCCTCAAACAAGCTTCCCTTGCCTGGTACCGTTGTCTCAGCTCGTTTCTCACCTCGGTCGGATTTTCCACCTCTGTCGCCGATCCTTGCGTGTTCTGGCGTTGTCTTCCAACTCCTCTCTGGATCTTTGCCCATGTAGACGACCTCATCTTGGTTGGGAAGGATCCCCTCTTCTTCCGTACTCAGATGGAGTCCGAATTCAAGATTAAATACATGGGTGATGCGTCCTTTCTTCTTGGCATGAAGCTTGATCGGCTCACCACCGGCATTGCTCTGCACCAGTGTCAGTATATTCAACGAAAGCTGGTCGCATTCAACATCGCCGATCTTCCCACCTCCTCTTGCCCCCTTGACCCAAAGATTCTCTTGCGTCAAGCATCTCCAATTGAACAACACCAGTTTCAGGCTCTCAATGTCAACTATTGTGCCCTCATTGGCTCGTTGAACTATCTCAGAATCCTAACCCGACCGGACATATCATTCTCAGTTAGCAAACTATCGCAGCATCTCGAGAACCCCGGTCTCCCACACTACACAGCGGCTTTACAGGTGTTTCGGTTTCTTAAAGGAATCATGTATCGTTCTTTGCACTTTCAACGTCAAGAAACCTACAACTTACGCTCTTTCATCGATGCCAATTGGGCCAATTGCCCAGACACTCGCCGCTCTCACACGGGTTTTCTTGTTCTTTGAGGGTCTCATCTTGTCTCATGGAAATCTACCAAGCAGCCCACCGTCTCTCTCTCCTCCACCGAGGCGGAGTACAAAGCTCTTGCAGACGCCTGCAAGGAAATTGTCTGGTTCCAAAGTCTTCTTGCTGAAGTCCTTGATAACGCCGCCAACGTCACCACAACCGTTCATGTCGACAACAGGGGTGCCATTGATCTCGCCCTAAGTCAAGTCAGTCAAAATGGATTTTGCACCAAGCACATGGATTTGCGACTCCACTTCGTGCGCGATCTCATCTTGACCAAAGTCCTAAAGATCACCTTTGTCCCCAGCCACAAGAACATTGCGGATTTTCTCACCAAATTACCCGTTGGCCGCACCAGCATATCAAGAGCAGTCTCAACGTTCTCGACCGACGCTCCTATTCTCTCTGCTTTGTGCTCTCAAGCAAAAAGCATGCCGGCCTGTCAGAATACTGGTTCAGGCGATGGCAACAGTGCTGATGCCTTCATGCACGCACTCTGTAAGTCATGCGCACACATGAAGTCATCTGCATGACAACATGGGACGCTGACCTTGTTTATTGTTTGCTCTCCCCTGAAACCGCCTAAACCAGGTGATGAATTGATGTTGGACGACCAAGGCTCTCTGAGCCGCAACCAGTTAACCATCCAAGGCCCTGACCACCGCGATGGTCAGGACCAGGAATGAGGCAGCCTAGAAGCTCCGTCTCAGGTAAGCCACCGAGACACTTTGGCCTATATAAGGACAAGAGATCAAGCAGCTTGCTGACTCTTCTCCTTGTTGACTCTTTGCACTTCTGCACCATACCCACATAGCAGCTTTCTTATCATACTCGCAAGCTACCGATATTTTCAACTCTATCTGCCTGACAGTCAACCCCTGCGCATCTCTTGCTTCCAATCAGTGCCTGGCGCACCAGAAGCATAAGCGCTTGTTTTTTTTTTTTTCATCTTTATTCTCTCATCACGCTCCTTGCGTAAAGCTCTTTCCTTTTTTTTTATCTACCTTCTTCTTGTTATCTACCTCATCCATCCTCTCCTCTTAAACTAAATTGCAATTGTCATTCCTGCCTTAGGTAAGGCCCGAATCGTTTCTTTCTTCTTTTTCACTGTCCATATTCTTCATTGTACATAAAAGATTGTTTTATAGATTCTAATCAAGAAATTACCTTAGTTCCTTGAATTCTTTCAGTTAGAGCCTGGGCCAGTATTCTGGCAGGGGTTAGATGGTTATTGTCGTTGGGAAATGGTGCAAATTTTATATTTTTGGGTCAAGGACTCTTCTAGATCAGTCCATTGAATGCCAATTGCCAATTCTTCTTCTTTTTTCAATTGTTATAAGAAGATCTCATTGGAAAACAATTGGCTCAAGTTTTTGTGAGCCAAAAAAATCCAGCTTTGCATGTGCACCTGGCTCTTGACTGCAACATCCCTTGCTAAATATTTCCAATTTTTGGACCCAAGATTTTGTCAGTGGGGTATATCAACTGACAGCTTTCTGGAATAAAATATGGCAAGTTTCTTACCCAATACTGAGATGCTAATTTTTTTGTGGATTGGTATCACTAAGGCTAGCGCAGCCTTTGACTTGAGCCCATGGACCAATCTTGGTATCCTTGCTGAGGATAGAGGGCATAACGCAACTGTTTTGCTGCCTGCGGAAGAAAGAATAGCAGGTTCTTGCGCTGAATTACGACGGCGAGTCTGGGGGAGGGGTGCATATAAGTTTGAGATCATTCTTTGAGGACGCCATCATTGAGCACAATTAAGTTTTTGACCCAGACCCCAAAGCCAATCTTGAAATTGGCGCCAATGGAAATGTTGGCCCCAATCCTAGCCGTGGGGTCAATCACCTCCGTCTTGTCAATGTAGCAAGGCTCCACAATCTCAGGTCTGAGTAGGTTCAGCGGTGGCACGCTTGTTATTATTTTTGGCAAGCGTTGACGGCGTAAGACTGGGTTTTTGTACTTGTATAACTCTAGCAAAAGGGTATTGATGGTAATGTAGAGCTGTGTGGTATAAGAACCGCTTTGGGGTTAGCATCACCTCTTCATACTATATAGGTATCAATTCATTCCCAGCTGTCTTGATATGCTTCTAAACTCTATGTCCTGTTCAAGCCGCAATTTATGATCCTGGCTGTTGTGACGTGTCAAAACTCTATCTATTTTGTCATGGTTTCTATTTCTTTTCTCATGATTTTAAATATTTATTTGCTTAGTTTTAGTCTCTTTTCTCATCATCTCAAGTATGAACTTAGATTTACCATATATAATCTCTACATCCGCAATCTATTTTCCCCTTGGGGGAATTTCTCTACAATCATTTTAGTATATTGCTCTACAGGTTATGAGCCCGCGCTGTTACCAGCTGGGTATCCAAGATTCTAGAGCTTAACTCTTTTTTCCCACACCATTAGCCTCGCTAGCAAAATTTCTGCCTCATCAGTATAGTTAGAGTTTGCTGTTCTGCCTGGTACACGTTCTATACACCCAGATCTCCTTACGCCTGACTTCACCGTCCGTGTAACACCACCCCAACAACCACCGCGTTGTTCCTCTTCCTTGTCTCCATCCAACAACACCACCACTCCTTCCGCCAAACAATCCTTCTTCACCGTGAATAACTCCGCCAATATGTCGGCCAACTCCTCACAAAACCATCCCTCCAGCTCCACCATCCCCAAGGGCGGGCCAACGCTTGGTGAAACAGCCACGCCAGAGACCAAGCAAAAGCCCCCTCCAACCCTGGATGAGATGCTTGCCCAGGAAGTCAATTGAACCGGGCTTGGCTCCGTTGATCTGAACCTTTTGAAAGTGCTCCTGATGAAGAAGCTGATCACCAAGCCTTCCACTCACCAACAGGCTTCCTCCTCTTTGCTGGGTGATATGGTCAGACGGCAGAAGCTTGGTTCCAAACTCAAGCCTAAGCTGGCATTGGACGGCGCCAACTTCCCCGC